>JAMKCH010004153.1:0-84279 GCA_023653785.1 Ophioderma brevispina
CACCCCTGAGCATATATTAAATTTGAAAATTTTGTTCTTAGGATGCCTATGTTGTTTCATTAAATTAAGACATGTGCAGAACAGCCCAAAATAACTAATTTTCAGGGGGAGCAAGAGGGGGAACAGGGATTCCCACAGGGGGAAGCTTCCCCCCTTGCTCCCCCTTGTGGTTACACCACTGTTTAGGGAGAAACTTAAAAACTATGAGTGATCATCAAAAGAGTCCAAGTATTTGAAAATTTGCAGGAGTAGCTTAAAAGGAAGATGATCGGTAACAATTTTTTTTTGCAACTGAAAATTTCACAGAAAGAAAACAGTGACTCCATTGACTAGGCATTAAATATATGATTCTCTCTCTAAACTTGGACTTATTTTAAATCTAAAGACTTGTTAGCAGGACAAACTTTCTGGATTTTTTAAAATTAATAAGTCTGTAAAAAGATACTTAAAAATAAGCCTTAAGGATTTACAAACAACTCTAATTGACTTAAAACTCACTTCATAAGCAAATGAGAGAATTATGTTTAAGTCTAAAAGACTTATTTCAAATCCAAAAGTTTGTCCCACTAACAAGTCAGCTTAGATTTAAAAATAAGTCCAAGGATTTTAGAGAGGGTCTATACAGTGCTTTCAGTCTAGCACTTGTAGGGTTGTTGGTACATATACTTGGTTACAGACATGCAAAAATCTTAATTTTAGCTATAATATTTAGGCTATTGTGATCACGTAGCAAATTAGAGTAGGAAAACCCAACTGTCTCTCCAAAACTAGTCTCTCATGTCTTGTCAATTCTTTTGAAACTCGCAGGTATGCAAGAAAATGAACTTTTTGAAAAGTTATGTGGTGGATTTTGAATGAAAATTCTGAGCAGATGTTGCGTTTTGGGGCCAATTTGTTCGTCTTTGGGTTTTTGGAAGGAATTGTGTTGGTTGGTAGGCAAAGAGTTTAGACTGAATGTCTGTTGTCCTACCATGAGATGCTGCTGTGTGAAAGCTGAAAGCCATACATTATCATGCTGGCCTAGAGAGGCATTGCATTTGCAGCTAGTCTGATCTGATACCACTGGGCAGTTTAAATTCATGCTTATCTCGGTAGATGATAGTTATTGCCCAAAGGGTTAGTTGTTCTTCTCTTTCACCAAAATCTTCCCCAGTGTCTAAAGTTCCATGGGGCCTTGTACCATGTGACTTTACACTATTCCCAGTTGCTTCCATAAAGATAGGACTTGGTTATGCAAGTCCATTCACGAATGCACTGTTCACACATGGTTCAAAAGCGCACTATAATAATAGTAAATGCTTGAACTTTAACATTGCACTGTGTTAACTTGAAAACAGCCAAATTCTCTCACTTCAACCAATCAGTCATAAGTGGCCTTAGAACACACACCTACCTAAGAGAGCATATAGCCCATCCACAATGCAGCAGTTTTGGTACATTCAAGTAATAATCCCATGCATTATCCCGGCATGTGATCCCACAAATCATTTTAATACATAAAACTCGACATTTTCGTCACCCATTCCTGCACACAAAACACTAGTATTGAAAAAATTTAATAATGAAAGGTTTATGGGTCTTAAAAACTCTTACACAGCCCTAATTACTGACATATGTTTAGTACAGAACATTTTAGGCACAATTGCAATGTAATATGGGTTTAGTTCAAAAACACCCTTCTGCTACTAGAAGCAAGGTTAAATGCAACCACTGTTTAGTGTAGTGGTCAGACGGTGGCCCCTGTGGCCTACTTTCGAAAGTAGGTTCCAACGAAAAAAAAAAGTAATATTTAAATCCTCATTAGCGCCTCTTAACAACGACGCACGTTCACATGGAACGTAACAACGATACCCATCCAAGTTTACAGCAAGCGGCCCTAATTCTGTCATTGGTAAATAGCAGAAGTAGCGCGCCGCTCGTGCTGACCTTACGGTTAATTGCTTGGGACCCGCGAAATCTCAACCCTGTAAACAATGCCACAAAATGGAATCCTCAGCAGGAGGTGTTTTTTAAAAAGCGATTTTGGCGTCGGTTTTTCGTTAGTACTCATCGACAGAGGATTTGGCAGTAACGCTGTTTAGACCGATTATCATTCCCCCAACACAATCAGTGAGAAGCGATCAAGCCCCAAAAACCTGACATCATCAAAAACAATGCAAATTCATCGACGAAATGTAGTCCTCGACACAGAGACAGTACGTGCATGGCCGGTTTACGGCACATTTTGATTCGCACTTGCTGTGATTAAATCACGATTACTCACTTAATACCAATCATATTAAAGTTCTAATCTCACACAAAAATAACAATGAAATGTAATTAATTAGATTGAATACCGATCAATAATAATTCTCTCTCAATAAAAATGATGTTGGGATTTCTTTATTCAACATAATTCTGAGCACCTACGCCGTGTATGGGACACGAGGCTGTCTGTCAATGGCACGTGAGATAGCAAAAAAGGAAATCCTCAACTCAATTTTATCTTGCACGGTGGGTTCCTTCCAGATCTTTGATTAACGCTTGTATCGCTCTCTCGGACCAGTTTGGGTTCCGTGTTCGCTTGTGTTTCGGGGCTGTACTACTATGATGTGCAATTATCAAAATAAATTGAAAAACCGTAACTGTACTACAGAACAAGCACCAAGAAAGCTGTGAAAAGTTATTGAATACACGAACTAAACAAAGCATGTCTGGTATCCACGATCGGATATAGTACCCGGATTGTCGTACGAGGTTACGATGAGGTCACCCTTAACATCAACGCTCGTGAGTGCACATGTTCACACGGCACTTACCAATGACGATTTTTTTTGCTCGCAAGAAGCTCGCTACTTTTAAGATTCTTAAAAGTTAAAGTCGTCTCGTTGTTAACTCGTTGTTAGATTAAACAATGATGTAGTTCAGACGGTAACTACCTCACGAGTGACCAATGACCTGAGGCTTACCAACGATCTTAACAACGACTTAACAACGATCGTGTGAACACGCCTTTGATTTCTGGAACTTGCATTATTACATCTAAACTTGTAGCTTGTCAATATTACTGAAGTGAAAGTTTGCTTTTCAATATTTTTTATGCGGATAAAAGTGTTAAAACCTAGCCTGGTATTATAAGTGGGGTAAGGGTTAAAATTGCCAATTTGAAAAATGTCGAGTTGAAATCGGTGTATATTAGTCGAGTTTATTATTGATATTGTATTTTAGTAATTTTGTATAAGTTGACACATTTTACCATACTCTGTTATCAACACCACAAGTCATATGGTGACAGTTGACAAAACACAGGAGATTGTCCATGGTCAAGTAAATTGCCACCACAGAGGTTCTTACGATTGAAATCTCGACGACTTAAATATTATACAGCAAATATTTGTGTTCCTTGAAGTTGAAAAAAAAACAAATAAATAAACAGGTTTTCCATAAGAACAAATATTGATGAAAGTCATGACCATTTAAAATTTGCCATATTTGTGGTTTCGGGTAAGTTAAACACTACATTAATACACTAATGTCATAAAGTTTCCATAGATGGCTATTGAAGAGCCTGATGTCACTGAAGTAATTGTCAAGTGAAAATTAATTTAAAAAAAAATACTAAAGCCAGATTAATGTCTGGTATATTTTTGTGGAGTTCACTTCATAATAATTAAATTACGTATGACAATGAAGTAAACCATTTACTATTGCAATGATTAAAGGTGCATTTGTATTATCTACACATAAACAATAAAATTTTGGCGTTCATTTCGGGGTGAAATTAATACTCTCGTATGCATTATAAAGATTGTAAAACGCCCTGTACTTTTAAAAAAAATGGGAATGCCTTTTTCTTAAATTTAAAGGACCCTTGTAAATAGTAAACAAAAGTGCAGTAAGGTACTTTTCAGATAATGCAGGGCCACTTCAAATCAATTAAGGTGCATTTCATGACTCTAAAACACCTCAGTTTGTGGTTTCACTATATATCCCGAGAAAAGATTAATTCCAAAATTTCAGTTGATGTTTGATGAGGCGGTTTTTTGATGTATAACAATGGTTATACACGGTGCCTCAGAGCCAAGCCACTGCATTATTTGAAATTAGTGTCCTTGTACGACAGGAAAATACAAAATGACTAATTTCTTCCAGAGTAGATCGAAGTTGCAAGGATGATTAGGCAAACATGCTATACTTTTAGGGCTAACGGTTCATGTGATGTAAAAATCTCAACCCTTTGGTAAAGTCAAGGGGATGAGGGACTGTGGATCACGAAAAGCCAATGTGTTGAAGTTTGCGTTCATGTGATTATGACTTCAAATAGCATGTTTATAAATAAATTACCGTTAAGAACAAAAAGAAGAACCTTTTAAGTTAGGTTTGAAAAAGACTAGCTGAAAAAACAATCACTTGTTGGCCTAAAGAGAAAGAATTATGTAAATTAAAGCAAGTGTGAAAACAATATATATCATGGAACTTATTAGTAATTATTACTGAAGTACATATGATGGAATATTCAAGAAGTTTAATAATATAATATATATAAAGGTACTTTAAAGGAATGGTGTTGTTGTCTTTGAATGGCATCCATATTTAGGTAACTGCATCTTGATGCTCTGGTTTATGATTTGTTGATTTTCTGCACCGATTAGCAAATCACTGAGTGATAGTGTACTTCAATTGTATGATATTTGTGGTTGGGATTATAAGTTGATAATACTTTTGTAGTAGGATTTGATATCCATTTGAATTGTTAGTGTAAGTAAGAGTACTAAATGAGAGAAAAGCAAAAGTATGAAATGCTACACAACCCCCAAATGTAACAAATAAAACCACCACACTTAATCACTAAAGCACAAATGAGTATCTTACCTCTGTCAAACACTTAAAGGTTGCAACAAGAGTATTTCAACAAACAGGTGACCTAAAAAATCGAAAGTACGGTTTCTGCCCTGATGTAACGCTTTCCATCAAAAAAAATCCCCATCTGAAGATAAGAGAGAATGAGAACTGTTTCTTGGTCCCCAAAAATTGTGAAAACTTCTAATGTTCGTATAGGAGCCAATACAAAATTCAGCCTATGTTTTATATGGACTTAAGCAAACAAAATCACACTTTTCTCTCTTTTAAGATATTTCTATAGCTAATACAAGGTAAGGAATCTATTGAGGGTCTAATTCTATATGAAATTTACTATTATGACGCAATATTTGAGTGCCTCACAATCTCTTGTTGCGCCTTTAGTTTGCTTCCTCCTATTGAATTGTGGTAGAGGATGAATTGAATGACACATTGAACAGTTCTTGGATTGATGTAAACACTCATTATTACCTATTTTACTTTTAGAATCAATTTCCCTCCTTTGACTCACCTTTGATGAACTACCGATAAGTATGATATACTACTATTATATTTCGTATATCTATGATTATTTACTTTTGTCTTTGAAACCACTGAATTGATGACCAAGTTTACATTTTTACCATTGTACTTCAACATCTATCAGTTTATGATTCTGTAAGTAAAGTATAGCGCCATCTATTGCTGAAAAGTTTTGTCACCAGTTTAAAAATATGTGATAGAGGGCGACCTAGTGATTTTGGACCCTTTGACAGATTGTAAGTTGTAAAAGGCTATGGATATCTGCATCCTGTAAACTTTGTGAACTTTAGAGGGCAGCAATCAAACTTCAGTTTTTGTTACGTTTGTTGTTTTCAATTAAATTGCTTTTTGGTAGAACATTTGATGTTTTAGATTTGGACTTGGTTGAGTGGTTAGGGTTTAAGTTGACAAAATGCAGTATTATCTTTTTGAAACCCCCATGACCAATGTTGGGGGGAGGGCCTATGTGAATCAGCAGATGGGTTGCTGGATAGGCAACAAAATTCATTAATTCACTCAACAGACTGAACCAATTCTCAATGAACTTTCTAACATGGCACAGTGATTAACATAATGAGTTAATGTGCTGTATACTTTTTGTGGACATGTTTATGAATATTATGAGCTCATTTACATATTTTGAAAAAATTAATTAATCTCCTCTACAGACTAAACGATTAGTCATGAACTTCTGAACTAGCAAGGATAGAACATGATGAGTTCATGTGCTCTATACTTTTTGAACAGGTTATAGATATCGATGGGCTCATTTGCATATATCAGATTTTCAAAAAATATCATGAATCCACTCTACAGATAAAACCGATTAGTCGATGAACTTTTAATCTAAGGTAGGTACACCCGTTTCCGTGTAAATTCCCAAGCAGGGAAAAATGGTATTATAATTGATTCCGCTATGCGCTGTATAATGCTGTGCGGAGTGCTGACCGAATAATGGCAAATCTCATTTGCATACTTGAGACTTCTATATGAAACATCTTTTCCTCTAAAGAGGTCTTGTGGTATATTGCTGTATACTTTTGATCAGGTTTCGATATCAATAAGCTTATTTGCATATTTTCAAGAAAATTCATTACTCCACTCTCCAGATTAAACTGATTAGTCCGATGCTCTTCTCTGGTGGCAAGGTGATATAACAATGATAAGGTCATGAAGCTGTATAATTTGGACAGGTTATGAAATTAATGAGGTCATTTGCATATTTTCATAAAATTTGATAACCCCCGTTGTGGGGGCATCTGATTATTCACCACACCCCGTAATCTGTTGTAATGGGTAAGAGGTTAGCATTGGTTAGCTGTTGGTATGGTCCATTTATTGAAATGCATCCTTTCCCTTTGAGGCACTCTCATGATTCACTAAAATAAGAATTCTGAAAGATCTTTTTTTTTTTTTTCCATTTTTGTAAGAATTCTCCGTATCCTACAAAAATCACATTTTCTCCAAAAATGAAATATTAATCTTGACTCATAATGTTCTTTATTATTGGATATTTTATATCTTTTAGAATTTTTATTGTTCTATTTTTTTGTTTTGTGGCCCGCAAAAAGCTTTTCCAACTGTCTGATTTAAAGAGATAGATAAGAGGGGGAGAGGGAGGGATATCTGTGTTTTAAGGGTGGCATGGAGAGGATTAGCTGTCTTTTCCTGTCATTGTTTTGTGTTTTTCCTCTTGTAATTTCTTATCTTTAATAGCTTTTTATTATTTTGCATGAATCCCTTAAGTATGTTATATGTCCTCCATTTTTCTGATTAAACTTTTAAGAATATTATTTGCTCATTTTATTTGAAGAAGAAGGTTTTTTTTGCCGAGACAAGTATTTTTGTTTTACTATAAAGGAGAAAAGGGGACTCTACCCAGTTGTTTTGCTAACTTGCCGCTGTTTAGATGGCACAATAATGGAAGTGGGGAATTCCCCCAGATGTCACCCCCCCACTTAGCAATCTTGTAATTTAAATGCTTTTGAGAATCAAATATTGCAGACCTATGGACTTCCCCACAAGTCATATATATGAAATGAGTAATTTAGATGTGAAATCTGATTGATGGGTTCATAGGGCATGGTTTATAATGCTCCCTGATGTAATGTCTATTTAGACTGGGAATTTTTGGTGAAGTCAAGTATATATAACAGAGATTTGAGCTAAGTCTCCCCGTAGGCAGTGCAATCAGCTATACAGTATGGATAGCGAGTTTTTTATTCTACAATAAGGTAGAGTTTTAGGTTATGCTTCACACACAGTGGGCCTGATTAGTATATGTTCAATTCCATGTGATCAGAGTGCTGTAAGGTTTATGTCTAACGGTCGTCTTTGAACCGAAAGTGCTGGGAATCAAAATATGATTCCAAATTGTTTGACAATAGAAATCGTGGTGATTACCTTTGGACTGTGGATTTATTATCGTCCGAGGGACTTAAATTTATCCTTGGTCGTCTTGAACTGCTTGCAAGATTACCTTCAGACTGAGAAGATTCCCTGGAATATTAGTTAACCGAGGAGTTTTGTAGGAACTTGTGTCGCTGGGTCATGTTTGGAGTCCTTCGCTGGAGGCAATATCATCGTTTACGCAACGCTTCCCAACACAGGGACACTAGTAAACCATAAGTAATTTTAACTAATTGTGTATATGTAATTTTTGTTTTGACCATACCAAATTCTTGAACCAACTCAAGTAAAGATCATTAAAAGGTTTATTATATATAATTTAGATCATTTGTGCACAATGGTCATCTGTTTGCGTTTGAAGTGTTTTCTGACCTTAGCCGTCTACGAGACGTCATAACAGAAATGGGGGCTAGAAATCGTCCATTGGGAATGAATTGATATAAATTTGGAGCTTTTGGTTCAGATTTAACAACATTAAAAGTGTGACATAGGTGTAAACTGTGGCACATTTTAGAATAAAAAATTTTATGTGTATTACATGTACTAATTTTGTAGTTTGGTTCAAGTTAATATATAGTGTTGTAGAGTACAATCATCACAATGGAGTTTGATCCAAAAGTTCATAGGGTCAAATAACTTGGGAGAAGTTTGATGAGCTGAGATAGCCTGAGTTCATGAACTCGCCAACATTTAGGACTTGAGGCAAAACATGCTATGAGAAAGCAGTTCACAAAAATATTTGAATTGAAAAGGTTGTCCAGGAAGAGTTTGGTGCATATTCATATTTGGATAGGAATAGAAGAATACTGGAACAGGGCCTGGTGATGCTTTCAAGTTGAAAGAGCTTGAATCAAAGGAAATAGAATTGAAAAGATGGAAATTGCACAAAAGCCAAACGAAATTGAACTGGCAATTCATAAAGAACAGAAGAAAGGAAAGTGAATTGGGGAAAAAGAGAAGTTGCAATGCAGATGCCAAAATGAAATTAAACAAAGGAAATGGAATGGAGATAACAGAAAGATAGAACCTCAACTAGAGTTAGAAAAATTGTGAAACAACGGCTAGCTCATCATACTCTTCCAAGAAACTGGTTTTGATGCGGCGAAATTCGCCTGTTCAAAATTTTCAGGAACAAAAGTTATACAAATCTTCTTACCCTTTGAGAATTGCCAAGCGCTTGAAATGGCCCCCGGAGTCTTGGACCTATTCTACAGTCAGTGTTCATTGGTAAAAGCCCGAGAAATATATTCGGCCCATTTCATAGACAGAGTATGATTATGCTAGGTTAAGCAGGCATTGGCTCAAAGCATATGAATTGGTGCCAAAGGCATATAGACAAAAATTCAGTTCTGGTCAGAAAAAGGATACCAGACCTTTTGATTTGCCCGTGTAAAGGAACAAATGTGTGATCGCTGGCTTCTCTTCAAAAGAAGTCGGCAAATTTTGGTCACTTTAGTGAGTTGATGTTAGTTGAGATTCAAACAGTGTCTCAATCCAGATATCAAAACCCATCTGGATGAAAACAAAATTGCCAGTTTGGGTGAAGCTCCGTAAATGCCGACGATTATTCATTGACCCACAAATTAGTCATACTAGTAGGCCTATCCAAGAATTTATTCTAGGTAAACAACTACAACAATAAGTCGGGTTCTAACAATGCGTCTCATGGTAGCACTCATGAGGGGAAAATCCCCGTCCCGTTCCCATGAAAAATGGAGTAAAGTAAGTAATGGTGATAATCAGAAACAGGGATGGGACCCAAATCACAGTCACATGCAATCACTGTAAGAAGCCAGGACATACAAGTCACGGTCTTGGGAGATACATGCTATCGCACCCAAAAAGGAGGAGCCAAAAGTGAGTCAAAACCAATAGGTTGTGCATTTACTTTTGAGGTCAAAGTTCATTCCTCTGTTCAAAACAGAAATCCCACAAAAGGAATTGACACAGAAAACGTAGGGATGACTTAAAGCCTTTTGTTTTGAGGGATTTGTGTCACTTTCATGTGATAGTTAGATCCAAACCCATTAGAATCATGGGGGACACGTGTTGCCTCAGATGCATGATATTGAAGCTCACTTCCATTTGATATTGAGAGTTCCACAGGGGAAAACAGGGAACTAGTGCATTGATTCATGGGATAGGTATGGGATTGTATTAGTGTCCCCCTTCACAAAATGAATTTGAAATCAGACTTGGTTTTCTTGAACTGTCACAATTGGTGTTAGACACGAACTCCCAGTTTTACAAGGGTATCCATGTGTTGATTTTTTTTTTTTTGTTTTTTTAGGGAATGATTTGGCAGGGGGAAAAGTACGCCCCATATACCCATATTTTCCCCAGTTTCCCTGTACAGTGGATAAAATTTGATGAGGAACCCGAAATTTTCCCAGCATGGCCGTAATGTCATGAAAACAAACAGCCTCACAGGAACAGTGAGCAGGTGATGAGTCAAAATCGCACACTATAGAAAGAGCGTTGAGGATGACTTGGTCCCAATTTAGAGGATACTTTTTCTCTCAAATTCGAAAAAAAAAAAAAGGAATTTGGATGTCACTCTTCCTCTTCGGGGAGACTAAATTAACCTTTTAGTGAAAATCCGAGCCCCTTAGCACAAACAAAGTGACAAGCTGGTAAACCATGAAAATCCAGCCGCTGGGGGAGGTGCCATGAATGATTTAGGGACTGTAAGGAGACCTTTTAAATAAGAGCCAATGCAAGCTGTAAATGACACGCAGTGACCCAGCACTTAGGAAGTTTAGGTGAGAGTTCATTGGTCCGCAACAGGAACCGAGCAAATTCCTGTAATGTTTACAAAACAAATGGTTGTCTCATGAGAAAATGGCGCCACCTGATGCACTCGTAGATGAGGAATTGAAGGTTGTGCATCAAATTGTGCCAAAGGTATACCATAGGGAAAGTGATAGGCATAGCCCATGATAATCCCATGGCAGGAACTTAGGTGTGAGAAAACACAGGACAGAATTAGGAGTCATTTTTGGTGGACTACACTCAGAAAAGATGTGTATGAGTATTGTAAGCTTGTCACACATGTCAAATGGGGGCAAGCCCAATCAGAAAAATCCTACTGCTCCCTTGCAACCAATACCAGCAATTTTGAAGCCATTTTTACGTAGGGTTGTTAATAGATTGCGTAGGACCACTTCCCAAAGACCAAGTCAGGAAATCAGTATTACTGACCATCACTGTGTGGGCTTCCACAAGATTCCCAGAGGCTATACCCCTGAGAAATATTAGGGCAACAGAGTATAGTGAAAGCTCTAACACAGTTTTCACCTTAGTAGGCCTTCCAAATCATGCAGTCTGATCAAGGCTCAATTTCATGTCATGTTGTATTCCAACAGTTGATGGACCATTTGGGAATTTCCCAGTACAGCTCTTCAGCATACCACCCAGATCCCAGGGGGCCCTAAAAGGTTACCACCAAACCTTGAAGACAATGATCAAAACCTATTGTTTTGAATTGGAGGGATTGGGATGAGGGAGTTCATCTCCTGATTTTGCCTACCATGGCGGCTGTACAATAGTCTTAGGATTTAGTCCATTTGAGTTGTGTGTTGGTCACAAAGTTAGGGGACCATTGAAACTACTGAAAGAAAGTGGTTGTGTGAAAATCCTGATTGGATTTTGTTAGACTATTTGTCTCAATTCAGAAACATCAGCTCCAAAGAGCCACTGAAATTGCCAAACACAACTCCAACAGATCAGGCAAAAAATGAAAACATGGTATGACAACGATGCCAGGAACAGTATTCAAGCCAGGTGATAAGTTCTGGCACTTTTTCCAAGTACAAGGGCATCCTTGCAACAAGCCCAAGTATTCTGGACTCATATGAGATTGAGACCAAAGTGGGAGACCTTGATATGTGATCAAAAACACCAGGTAGGACTAAAAGTAGCAATTATGTCAAATAAATATGCTAAAGAGTATAATGAAAAGAGATAATGACATAAAGCCTATATGTGTAATGTCAGCTAGAGTTGATGTGTGTACAAATGGTGACAATCACAGAGTTAGAATCTGAACAAAACAGCACGTAAACACAGAAAAGGAGTATGGTGTCAATTGCAAAATTCTGGACATCCTTGCCAATTAGACAAGAAATTAGGCCACCTCCCAGAAAGTCAACAAGGTGAATTGAAAGAGTTAAAATTACAATGAGTGGGAGAACATATTCCTGATGTACCTAGTGAGACACATTCATAACCCATGACATAGATGTAGGGGACTCTGAGCCTGTAAAGCACATCCTTATGGTTGAATCCAATCAGTTAAACATATCAGGAATGAGTGAAATACATTTAGACATGGAATAAGTAGCGCAAAGCAAGGTGAAATGGAGTTCCCCAGGTATCCTGGTTCCCAAACCCAACCTGTTGGTTCATTCCGTTTTGTCACAGATTTTCGAAAGTCAACCGTTGTTCCAAACCCTGACTCATATCCAATCCCACGGATTGATAATTGCATAGAATAAGTTGGAAATGCCCATTTTGTTGAGCAATTTGAGTTGTTTAAGGGGTATTGGCAAGTTTCCCCTCACTGACCGTGGCAAAGAAATTTCAGCCTTTTGGACGCCCGATGGCCTATACGCCATACAAAAGAATGGCATTTTGTCTAAAAAATGCGCGCAAAACATTTCAGAGACCTATGAACAGAGTAGTTGCAGACATAGAAAATTGTGAAGTCAATGTCGATGAGCTCCTTGTGTACAGTGAAACTGGGAAAAACACCTGAGACAAGCTCCATCAATTGTTTGAGAAATTATCTCAGGCCGGTTAACTGTGAATCTTGTGAAAAGTGAATTTTGCCATGCATGTTACATACTTAGGGCATATTGTAGGTCAAGGGCAAATTAGGAGGGGCCCATCACTGCAAAAGTTGAAGCACTGAGAAATTCCTCACACCACAGAGTAAGAGAGACCTCATGAGATTCTTAGGATGGCGGGTATTACAGAAATACTGTCCAAATTCTCATAAGTTGCGTGTCCGCGACTCAACTTCTGAAGAAACAAACGCAAAATTTTGTGTGGTCAGAGCAATGCCATAAAGCGTTTGAGAAAATCACTCTATTTTGATTAATGCTCCAGTTTGGATTGCGCCAGACTTTCAGAAACAAGTCAAGTTGGCAGTTGATGACAGTGATGTAGGCTGTGTTGGAGGTTTCTATTCAAGCAGATGAAACTGATGTAGATCATCCTGATGTTATTTCTCAAAGAAGTTTGACAACATCGAAACACTACTCAACACTTTAGAAAGAATTCTTGCATTGCTACTGTCATTGCAAATTTTGAAGTTACTTGAGTCAACAAACGTGCACCCAGTTTTCTAGTGTACACGATCACAAATCCGTTGAACTTTCATCTTTCAATCCACAAAGGAAAAAAGAATCAAGAGACTTGTCAGGTGAGTTAACTCTAACAAGAATACATCTGGACATAAGACATCTCAAAGGTAAAGAAATGTCTTGGCAGATGCCTTGTCCAGCTGCCTAAATTTTGTTCAGAAATTTGATATTACAAATTTATGTAATATCGACTGAATGCAGCAATGCAAGAACATTATCATAAAAAAGTGTATTAAAATTTTGCACTGGGTAAACTGATTGTAAAATTAACCACAAAAGGTTAAAGGTATCACGCCAGCTTTTGGAAAATTTCATTTCATTTCAAATTTTTCTTTTTAAGGGGAGGATGTTATATGGGCCTCAATTTCTTCCCCTGATTAAACTTTTTCCAAGAATATTATTTTCTCAGTTGTTTATTTAGAAGAGGTTTTTGCCGGGACAAGTATTTGGTTTACTATACAAGAGAGAAAGGGGACTACCCCTAGTTTGTTTGCTAACATTGCACCTGTTTAGATTGCACAATAGGGAATGGGGATTCCCCAAGATGTAAACTTAGAACCTTGTTTATGCTTTTGAGATCAAGATATTTCCAGAACCTAGGGAATGTCCCCCACAAAGTTATATATATGAAGTGTTGTAATTTAGATTGTGAAAATCTGATTTATGTGCAAGGCATGTTTTATGCATAAGAATGATGGAATGTCTTTTTTAACTGGGATTTTTTGTGAAGTCATTATATCGACGAATTGCATCTAATGTCTCGCCGTCAGCAGTAGCAAGTCAGCTATCCAGTATGGATAGCCTATTTTATCTTATCTACAATCTGGTAGATTTTATGCTTCACCCACAGTGCCAGGATTTATTATATTTCAATCCATTTGGAGCAGAGTGCTGTAATTATTCTACTGTCGCCCGTTGAAGCCGCAAGTGCTGGTAATCAAAAATAGGATTCCAAATTGTGGACAGATAGACAATCCGTGGTGATTATCTTGGACTGTGGATTTATTATCTTCGAGGGACTTATTTTAATTCCTTGTCGTCTTGACCTGCTGGACAAGATTACCTTCAAGACTGAGAAGATTCCCTGGCATAAATACCTGAGAGTTTTGTATTAACATTTACTTGTGCGCTGTCATTTTGGGAGTCTTCGCTGTGAGGACATATCATCGTTGAACTGCAACGCTTCCAAAACAGGACACTAGTACCCATAAGTAATTTAACTAATTGTGTTATGTCGTTTGTTTTGAATACAAATCTCTTCTTGAACCAAATCCAAGTAAAGATCATTAAAACTGTTTATTATATATAATTTAGATCATTTGTGCACAAGGCTCATTTATTATTGTGTTTGAAAGGGTATTTCTGCCTAGACGTCTAGAGACGTCATGACAGTACCTTCAGTTGCAAGGTTTGTGATGTCAAGGATTTAATGACAAACCTTATCTTTTTCTTAATTGAATCCTTTAATCAGCTAATTAACATTGTGCTTGTTTTTTGTTTCTTTTTTCTTTTCATGTCTATGCCTGAATTTCCTCACTCAGTAAGTCCGATATGTGATTTTTTTTGATAAAAAACTTTTGATTGACCAAAATTTCATAGTCTCAATGTGAGATCGTCCAAATAAGTATTTGATACCATGCTTTAGATGATCATTTTGTGATCCAAGTCAACCTTCTTTATCATACCTTGCATTCAGCTTTAGGGATGTTGTAACAGAACCAATAAATGGCTGTGGTTTGTTCTGATAATATTGGTCTACATTTCTGTAAGGAGCAATTCCCATGCAATATTAACCGCCATGTAATTTGAGGCACTTAGTTTCCCTTGTGGGTTTTTGAATCCAACAGCCATCAACCTTGAAACACATGCAGGTACTGCTTTGTCTTAAAAGAAGGAAAAAAACTTCCTAGGAAAATAGAAATAGAAAGGATATTATATTATAATTGTGTTTAATTACACTATATATGTGCTTTAATTTAGAGTGTAATTTTGTTGCTTGAGATATCACTGATACTATTGTATTGGTTACCGATCACCCAAATTAGTTTTTGACTGTTCGGAGACAAGAAGTGATGTGGTGTTGTGGTTAAATGTTGTCACCAGGGGGGTAGGACACGATCTGCTCGATTTGGGCATTGGGGATTTCCAAACGGTAATTTGTGGAACTGCTACGTGCATTTACTATGGCAGTCTCAGTCCCAGTGACATTAAAAATCATCTCTTAAACCTTTGTTCAAAAGATCTTAGTAATATCATGATAAATTAAGAAAAAATTATTGACTTCAAAATGCGTCGGGGTTAGTGGATTAATCCCACTGCAAAATAGTGTAATATCCAATAACGGTCATTTAGATTTAAATATTCGTGACCAGGCCTAGTCTTTAGTCAAGTCTGTGTGTAACCGTTCGATATGAGTAAAAGCGCCCTCCTACCGTTAAGTCTTTGAAACAGACTAGCACCCGGAAGTTGATGCCGTTTTGAATTTGCTGTTGCTGTTAGGTTGTCCTACCCCCCCCCCTGGTTGTCGCTTGGTTGGGAAATGTGAGGGCAGTATTATGTGTAATGCACAGGTCCTGACAGCCAGGGATAACTGGAGTCTCTCACACAGACTAAAAAAAACATAGCAGGTTAGGGGTCTGAAAACCTTGTCAGTATGTGATATATTTGAAACTTGGCACTGTGTGTAGACATTCTTAAGATGGATATTAATAATTGAATATGTAAGGGGGTACAGGGATCATGTTGTTTTATCATCAGGTTTGAAAATAATGTTGTGGTCTGCATATAGAGTTGGATGTCAACCTTGAGTCTGGAAACGGTCCATCACTGTGCAAAAAATAGTACTTCTAGTCTATGTTAGAGGGGTTTTGTGAGATCTTTTCCAGGAGCATGTAGAAACCTTGCCACCAAGTGTCTAATTTGCAACTCTTATAGGATTACAGGAGGGGGTCACATCCCTGACAGAATTTACAGTGTATCTAGCATGCTTTGCGACACAATTCAAAAGCATTCAGACGGGGATTCGGGCATTGTACTTTAGGCTTGTAGTAAGATATTGATCTGCCAAGTGAAAGATGGTTTAGCCGGGATTAGCACATTATACAATAGCAATGGTCTGTGATGAGGTTGTGGATCACGAAATGCCCCTTTAAATGAGGAGCAACATTTTTTTGAGTGGAAACACACTCTGAAACTCTAAAAGGAGTGAAGGTTGACTTTTGGTAACAATATTCCACTCTTTTTGGAGTGAACAATTCTCTTTCATGCTTATTCCAGAGTGATATTTTACCACTCAAAAAGGGTTGGTCCTCTATGTCACTATTTTTCCACTCTTTCCACTCAGTTTGCATTTAGGGAGTACAGGGCCCAGGGTTAAGATAAGAATAACAAAATTACTTTTCCTTTGGGAAATCTAAAAACTAAAATCCGACCTCTTGCTGTAAATTTGTCTGACTTGGTAGATGCCACCTATGTCACTCTATAGCTGTTAGATGCTTTATTTTTGTGCTTACTTACCAGTTTGCAGGAAGTATTTAAAACATTTTCCTTAATCCATGACGCTGGGAGAGGGTCAGGTTTTACTTTGAGCTCAATGGATGTATTCAGATGGAGTGTCAGAATCATTCATGTATCATGTTGCACTGTGTTTTCTTCATTTTATTCAGAAAGGCACTGATTCCAACTCATTAAGGCTAGTGATTCAGGGGCATATAAGCGAATGAGTTTACTGGCCTCTAAGTCCGGTAGGCGTTAACCTACCCAATTCTTGAGATGTTTAAGTGCTTAGGTTGTTTTCAAAACCCAACCCATGATTCAATCGATAAAGCACGTGGTGTATGAGCTTATTTTCTGTAAGACTATATTTCCGTTGATCAGGGGGCCTCATGGTCGAGTTGGCCCTTTTCTATAGAAAACAGGTAACGCATTTACCAGAATTAGGGGCCATGGTTTGGGGGGGGGGGACCTCTTTCGTCATAATAACAGGGTTTCACTTTAGCTTCGGGACCGTCAGTGGTGGACCTCGGCAACAAAAATGATCAGGGTGTGCGGGGCGGCGCCCTTCAAAATTTCAAAATGTGGCAGAATCCAAGTCTACGAACGAGACGGTAGAAAAAGAGGAAAAAAAGTCATCTAAAAAAAAAGGGGAAGTCTAGGCATGGTAACGGACTTCCTACCGACCTTAAGATTATATTATTTGTCCTACGATTATGTCAGTAAGGGCAAAAAGGAGTTCTCAAGTCCCGTTAATGAAAGGAATAAGAGATTTTCATGACAGTGGTAATGCATGTAACCACTCAATCTGAACAAATTTTACCCATTAAAATCATTATTAAAAAACATCAAATAGGCCCTGCATATAATTTCTGCCCAAATGACACAAGCTGGTGTCATTCTTTAGTGATTCCTGAAAGTTTCAGTGTACATGAGTGGGTAATTCTAGTTCGTGGCCACATCGTTTCTGCCAACAAAATCAGCGGAAAAGAAAAGTAGCAGATTGACAAGTTCCTAAATCCTGTGATCGGGTGCTAACGAGTGCGTAAAACTGGGGTGGACCTCGGGGCCTCTTCGTGTCGGCAAACTGAATAGCGTTCTCTTAATAGCAATTAAAAATTAAATACTGATTTTTGATTGGTTGGTGTTTGAAAAATCTGATTCATCCCAAATTTTTAAAAAAAATATCATTTACTATTAATTTTAATGAATATAATCATTTCTTAACGAGTCGGCTTTGGACAAGATGATAAGGATCCAATTTAAATGACGTCATGGGATTTCCCTATGTGATTCCCCTGTCCCGCGATCGGCTGTATGAAACTGTTCGTTAAACAAAACACTTTCGATGGGCCCTAACAATGCTTCAAACTAGTTCAAAACTAAAACTCAGGAGCCTATCAGGGCTAAGATTTTTACCAAATATGTTTAAACGGTTCCAAATGTAGCTAATCGTTGACATAATTCGGGAGAATCGATCCCCGTTTGTTGCAATCCTAGCTGGACTCAGTGATGTTTCTCCGCTGTATCTTTGGTGTATCATGATTATAGCCTAAATACTAAATTTTTTCGTGTGGGGCATGCGTCATTACAGGGACTGGTGGAGGCATTTAGATTTATGGGAGGAAGCTGGGTGGTGTGGTTGGGTGGGGTGGGGCCTCCTGGGGGGGGAGGGGAAAGACTTGGAATTGCAGCGCAGGAGAAAAGAAATGAGGGTGTTAATTGTCAGCATAAAAACACAAAGGCTTTCTAAAAAATTCTAAAAAAAAGTGTTAATTACTAATAATATTGAGCTCGGATTTTTTTTTTTGACTAGTAGATTTTTTTTTTGGGGGGGGGGGGGGTGGTATTTTTAAAATGCAAAGACAGGAATCGAATTATCAGAGGTTGGGGTTTCTGGTTTCTGGAAAAAGGGACCTGGGTTGGATGGGGGTGGGGGGGTCCTATTGCTATATGTTATCCATTCAGTCCCTATAAAAAAAAACAATTACCATGGAGGTTTCCCTGGACAGTGAGTGTTGTCTGCCATCGTAACGGTTGGTGAACGGGGCCAAAGGTTCAACATTGAGGTCAAGCAAGGTTTAACAGTGGCACACTATGGGTTCACACCCACCCCTCCCATCCTTTCCACGAAATTACATTATCGTAGCCTTACGGAACTCATACTCCATGCAATAATCAGGGTAACATTTTGACCACAGGACACCCACACAACCGGTGAAAAACAGTATACGACCAGAGTAATCACAATGTGCCGTCTGCAATTCTTGCAGATGACATTAAAAAAAAAACCTCCCATGCAACTGGCCCCGGTTTTTACACTGCATGCAAAAAATAGTGGTTGGCACAAATGTAAATCAATTTTGGTTTGTACTTTCGTTTCAAGCCCATTGTCTTATACTTCGTCCCCCCACTGAACTAAGGAGTGACCGCATAGCGTTCACGCGACTTAAAATGTGGCAATCGCAGTAAACCGCAGTGTAATCAACCAAGCGTTACAAGTCGGCATGCAACGATACGAATGCAAATAAGCTGCGCGAAAGTAGACATCCACTCCTTAGTTGAGGCAGATAGCAAGAAGGAAAAATATTTTGTGGGGAATTCCCCCTCCTTCTCTTCCCCCACCACCCCATCAAAACTCTCGCCAAAAGATCCCTAGTTATGAATTACTCTCTGAACACTTGGGTCAACGAGGCAACCCCACAAAACAATGGACGAGGACTCAGGCTTTGACCGTGTGGGACATATACTCGTGGGGCTATTTAGTGCGGAGTTTTCCGTAACCTGGAACCATCTGACACACTTATGAATTTAGAATACGATCTTAATTGAATAAATGGGCTTTATTCCGTGAAAGGTTTCGGAATTTATAAGTGTGTTCAGAAAAACAAGTGTAGATGGGTCAGGTTACAGAAACTTTCCCCCCATTTAGGTGACCCTACTTCAGGTGTGAATTCATCAGCTTTACGGAATAAAGTGCAGCATCTCATGCACTGTGTTCCGCAAAGGATATAATTCTGGTGGGTATAGTGACCAGTGGACCTAGGTGTCAATCAAATGGCCCAACCGGGTCTATTCATGAAAATAAGATCATTTATCCATGTCTTGGATAGGCACAATAATTTCCTTGAATGCATGATATGGACCAAGTACATCCGATGGTAAAATTTTCCAATTTTTTTGGAGGCGGGGTTGGTGGTTTTGTTTTTTGTTAGTGGTTCATCCACTCGGCTTAAACCAATGCGGCCTGGGTCGATTCAATGCAGAGCCAGTGTCGTAAAGAGAATTTGGTTGTCGATCCATGTGCTAGTCCTCGCAGCTTTTCTCCTTGAGCTTCGGTTTCCTCCTGTACCTAAATGGGTGGAACTTCTTTCCCCATAAAGCCTTCCTTTTCATTCTGGATTAATTGTTGTATGGTAGGGCAGCCTAAGGGCACTCAACAGCAGAACCCCTGAACACTCTTTTCAATTGGTGGATTTGATGCACTTATAGATTATTTTAATATATTGAAAAAATCTTTCCCAATTTAAACATTCCCAAAAAATGTGATATTGACACCCATCCACCCCAAAACTTGTTGCAATTTCAAATTTTGGTGAATTACCCATACTGATCAAGGCTATATGCTTTTGTTTTTGAGTCGGTTTTGACAAACGCTGAGTAAAATGATCCCAGCTTATTATTCATATTGGAAGAGTTTTTCAGCTCCGTTTAATTATTATAGGAGAATTTTAAGCTCAATACCCACCATTCACAGGTTTATAGTTCACTAAGCCAAATACAAATTGCACTCTGTGCACCCAATCTCAAAAATATCGGGGAAAACAAAAAATTGTGGGCGCTCTTTCAACAATGTGCTGGGTTGTGCTTTAATACCAAGGTATAGAAGGGCACGGTTAACACCTAACAACTCATGCTAAAACAGGCATAATTAGTATTAAGATTATTAGCATTTTTTAAAATTGTCTCTTCATCCAGAACTTACATTTTAAAGTGTCAAATTAAGGCATTAACACTCACACGTTTTAAAAATGTTTCAGTGTCTAATGTTGTGTAAATGCCTCCTATACCTTGTGTGTAAATTTGTTAAAATATAAAAATAACGCGTTTAAAAAGTGTATCAGTTGACTCGTTTAGAGTGAACATATTCATGAACAAACTCCTTGAGTTTGACCTGTATTTTCCTGGAATTTCCCCAAAATCTGCAAGAGTGGCTGGGAACCATTGAAATATGATGAATTCAAAGGTTAGTTCACTTTCACGAAAAATAGTAGTGAAGGGGGCACTCGACTTCACTCGTGACAATCAAAGATGGTGACAAACTTGTTGTAACGCACACTCAACTGAAACCATTTTTTTTTTGGCAAACAGAAAAATTTAAATAAACCCACAAGGTGTTGAGCATTCTTACCCCTTTATATATTGGAAATTATTACATAAGCAAAAGGCTGACTTTAGGTTAACTTTTCAGATGGTATATTTAAGTCTGTGCGTATCATCTCAAAATTGTACATTATGGAATTCTGACACCTTTACTTGATCTTTGTGATAATTATAATCATTGTAAACAAAGTGCAGAGTAGCACAAAACTGTGTTTCTTCTTAAATAAGGGATGGGGATCAGCAAATGTGTTGTTTTTCTAACAAAATCAATTTATTTGTGAAAGTTAAAAAAAAAAAAACAGGTGTTGTTATATGAAGTTATATAAATAAATTGACACAAAACTCCTTAACAGCAAGGGAATATCATTTCCAAATTCATCCTTCACAAACAGATTAGTGCCTATTGTATAAATCCAAATATTGCATAAAAAGCCAGGCAGACACCCTCTGTTACTTATGTTATACAATGTTTCTTTTTAATTCATGCATTTTCTAACACCCACTGGTGCCTTCCCTTCTTATCCATCAGTGGCAAATCAGTTGACAGGGGTTACAGGCATTTGCGCCCTAAGTTTTTATCATGTGCCTCCTTTTTGTATTGAATCTAAATCAAAAAGCAGAACAGTACCAATTTGAGTAGTTAAAATATTTAAAAATTTAAGGACAGACTTAGGTAAATACCGGTGGTACTGGTACTGAAAAAGTAAGGGGAACTGACAGCACTGAAAAACGTTTCATCAGTGCTTTTCTGAATGAAATGAGAATTTGGTTATGGTTTTATATTAATTTCTTAAAAAAAAAAAAAAAAAAAAAAAAAAAGCCAAATTTTACCAAAACCCATATTGCTAAGTTTTTAATTAACAATAATGTAAAAATTATAAAATGAAAAAAATGCGTAAAATTTACCAAGCCCCCACTGGTGTTTGTTGTAAGTTGCTACGCAATAATTTAAAAAAAACAAAATTTTGTTGTTACTGGAATATTTAAAACAATTGTTATTTTTAATATACTGTAAAATTTTCTTGGCCAAATTGCTGCACTGTCATTGTACAATTTTTTTTACTTGTACTTTTTGTTATAGTGCAGCTGCTCTTGGAAATGTTATCAATTGCCTGTCTGATAGGTTGATTGACCCTGTCCAAATCCAGTTAAAATTAGTAAACTTGCAATTCAATAATGGCTTATCCAGCTTGATGAAACTGCTGTTGGACGAGTTGTAAGGCATTGATTACTAAACCATGTTCAAGTGGGCAAATCCAGTTGTATTTCCATAAACCGACCACCTCCCCCTAATCAACCATTATGAATTTCAAAAAACATTTTTGCCTTATTACGTTAAAGGTTTTGCTAAATTTTCATATTGGGCTCAGACCACGCATGTAAGCCAGTGCAGTGGTTTAAGGGGCAAGTTTCCAGTAGTCTAGAGGCAAGTCCTACTCACAGGCAAAAAATCCGGGTCGACGGGCAAAGAGGTCTGGAAAAGGTACGATTTTATATATCCATTTTTACTTCCCGATTTCCGTTTTAAAAAAATCAGGAGGGGGGCACTCACTTCTGTCCCTATTGCCCCAACCTGGCATTGCCCACTGTCAGGGGGAAGGATGATCAGGGTATAACTGGTGGACGTTAAGGAAACACCTCTTATTCATAAGCCATATAATGGGTTCAACTCAAAACAAAGCATTCCTATACAAGGCACTTTGACCACCTCGAAAGTCACGGGTTGACCACCAGTCAGTATGCCTTACTCCACAATTTACTGATAACACGGCATGAAGAAGCTGTATGGAAGACAGGAGAAGAAGAAACCAAACAGGAGTTAAACTTCCAGGCAACTTGTTCTTCTTAGACGAAGCACGCAGAAGCGTAAAAGTTTGGCCACAATGGCTAACGATGGTATTTGGTATGCATTATTTTATTCACCTAATTTTCACAAGGTTGATTGAAATTTATCTGGGGTTATTTTTTTATTTTTGTGGATGTTTCTTCAATGTTGGGTCACACAGGACGGGTGGTTTTGCACCACAAAAAAATCTGTTCCAAGGGGGCAAAATCAAAAGTTGCAATATTTTTCTGATGCACCCCCAGTGCAATAATTAACATTTACATAACCCTATTGACATGCCACCTGGGGGAGGGCGGGGGGGGGGGGACATTTTGCCCAGGGAACTAGGTTCCATGGCGAAAAAGGCCCCCAACCGGCAAGCATTATATATATTAATAATTTCACCAATGCCGAGACTGAGCATTTCACTTTTTGCCAACTTCAGAGTTTCTGGACACTTTTTGTGCACATTAAAATGATTACGGCATGCTTAAAAGGAAGGGTGTTCACTAAATTGACGAGAGTGGGACTTTTTTCGGCAAACACTGTGTCGTTATATAAAACACTGTATTATTACTCTGAAAATTAACTCGGTTAATTGATGACGAAAAAAAATCTTGCCATGATATGGTGCAAAAAAAAAAAAAAAAAAGGGAGGAATTCTAACAGCTGTGTGATAAAGGTAAAGCAAATTTCAATTGGTGATGCCCGGGGGCGGGTTCAATTCGATAATGTGAACCTGGTCAGTAGGAATGCGTATTGATGTTATTTGGAGGTTTTAGTGCTCGCGTCATACTGCATTTTGCTACATTCGCTGCTTGCGCCTGCCAATGTGGTGTCTCGTTTTTTTTGGTTTGATTTTTTTTTCACTGGGTGGCACGGTGGCAGGCCTTTTTGTTTTGTACTTAAAGGCCATAAGGATCACAAAATAGGGTTAAAGATTGGACCTTAAAAAATACCCAAAAGCTGGGTCAAGGAAGGGAGAACAAAGGTATGATTTGGGGGGAAACCAGTTACTCTTTTACGACGAATTAAACACAAGGCGATACCATTACTTGAAGTGGAAGTTTCTTCCAATCAATTTGCAAAAAATAATGGTATCGGCCTTTTTTCAAATTTGCGTAGAGGAGCACCGGTTCCCAAAATCAACCTTTATAATAGGGGGCCAATGACCCAAAAAAAAAAAAAATACAGGACCGGTAAAAATTGAATAAGCCTTCGGGGGCCCCCATTGGTATTGGTAAAGGGGGATGGAAAAAGTCAAGGTTCCCCCAAGGCATGACTACTGTATCCAGATGTTTATTTCTCTCAATTGCGCGTCTAAGTCACGACCCTACGCAAGCCAATTCACGGCCTCAGCATAGGCAACAAGTTGAACACCAAACAGCTAATTTAAACCAACCAAATTCAACGGGGCGCGTTGTAAAAACACTCCAAACAGGCGGTATGCTTGTGTGTGCTGCACTGCAGCAACCGCGGTGTTAGAATAGGAAAATGGCAAAACCCCACGAAAAGGAGAAAATAAACTTCTGGACAAAGTTATAATTTCTCTCGCCAGACCTGCACTAGGGGAGATTTCGCATTTATCGAAGGTTCCTTTATCCGAAGTATCGCCATTTCGAAGGTTCGTTTATCAGAAGGTATATACGTTATCCGAAGGTTCTTTATCCAAAAAAAGAAACTAAGGTTCATGTTATTCCGAAAATTCGTTTAGGCTTCCATTTTAGATTCAACGACGAACCCTATTCTTTTTGGTCAACGAAAACCCTCGGATAAAACAAAACCTTCGAATAACACACATTCTGATAAACAAAACATTGGGAAAAGAAAACAAATTCGGAATATAAAGAAGGAAACAAATGTTCCATTAACGAAAGCCTGTAGACGTAGGTATGGGAAATTCTTGGTTCGGCTTAACAACCTGTGGATAAAAATAAAAAACGCACCTGAAGAATAACGGAAACCGTCTGGAATCTTAATGAAACAAGGCAACATGCCACTAATTGCCAGTGAAGCCACAGCTGCCTTTGCCTCCTTGGGTTGTAAAGCCATGCCACAATGGCCATTGCATTTAAAACAAACTAAATCGATAGAAATTTATTATTAATTTAAAATTCAGACTATTAAGTTTATCGGGCAACTTACATGGGACTTAGCCAGCAAAAAGAAATACCTACAGGCGTTTGAAAAAAAAACATATAATTTAAAATTCCAAAATCAAACAAATAAAAAAAATAAAAAAGTAAGTAAAGTAAGGTTTTTTAGAGTTCGAAACTTCAGGACTATTTTGTAGTCTGCAAGGACATGACTTGAAGCCAATAATGGATGGCTTGAAATCGTCTCATTGCACCGTTATTTCTGTATAGCATTGTTAATCTTGATGTATTTGTTGTATGTGTGTGCTGTGTGAGTTGTTGTCACCGACACTCATTTTTGTTGACAAGTTGGGGAAAAATGGGCATTGTTGACCAACTTTGTCAAAACAACAGCCTATACAGTTTACATGCAGAGAACAGGAATGCCATTTTTTTTAACATAAGAAAGGAATTTGAACAGGCGATTTACAAAATGATTATGTGCCTGACCTGCCAGCACATTGAAAACTGTTAATTCATCGCAGTCCACTGGCGTTGTGTTGAGGAATTGAGGTCCAACATCATATAAGGTAATTTTACGGCGGGTCGGGCAAAGATTTCCCACAGTGGTCTGTGTCACAGGGACTGGGAAAGATATTATCTAACTGATACATGGCGTGAGGACGAGGACTAACATTATCAGTCCGGCGGAAGAATGTTGTGTAAAATTGAAAACTAAATCTCAAATATCTCAGAAAACGACGGTGTTCTATGTGAGGTTTTTGCATAAGAGGGTTCGTTCGGATGTGTTGTTTGCCTATGTATGTGATGGGCTTGACAACCTATAGAACCTTGCGAGAAAATTTGAACGTTTTTATCGGGTGTACTTCAGTGCTCGCAGAAAACGGAAAGTGACCACGCAAATTCTCTATGGTTCACTTTCCATTTTCCCACAATGCCTTCGATATTTTCCAGTGTTGAGATTTTAAACACTGTTTTCAAAATTTACGCCAACTTTTTTTAATTTTAGAAACAGGATTACGTACTTACTGGACCGCCTTAGGGTAATTTAAGATATTTGTGTAAGAATTCTTCAAGTGCTTCTTGCACAGATATTGGTAGGTTGATATCACTGAGGAGTTGGTCAGAGGGTATTCATGATAAGAGGCAAAAGTTATGTGGGGTCATTGAATGTCAATGTTGAAAAGTGCTCAAAATGCTTATTTCTCCACAAAAATAAGTAGGCATTCAACTAATGTTGCACAGAAATATTCTTATGGAGTGGATCGTATAGGGTTTGAAGCTTAAAGCGGCACTGGCACATTTTCAGAAAATATGAAATTTCTTCAATTTGCTCGCAAATGATAGTCAAGGCCATTTGAAGAATAGAAATATATTTTACACATAAAAATAACATACCCAAAGCGGGGGGGGGGGACATTAAGGCTAAAGAGGCTAAAGACATCCAGGTAATTTGTAGGCTAACTTTTAAGGGGGTCCAGGGCAGTTAGAATCATTTTTCTTAAATACTTAGACTATGGAACTGAAATTTGGTCAGACTAATCAGTTGCCCTAAAACTGCAGATTTTCAAGGTCATTTGGGTCGTAATTCTGTTGCCATGGAAACAGCTGCCATCTTGGAAATTTTGATCAGTTTCAATTTTGTATTTTTGGGGAAACTAAAAGACTTACAATTTTCAAACTTTCACAGAAAGTACTATTTAGAGATAATCTAAGTAATGACAGATTTTTTTCCAAATTGCTTCAAGTACATCTAAAAAAATTATATTTTGAGCAAAAGAGCATATTTTTGCAATTAAAATTTGAGATTTCTTCAAAAATTAAAATTGGGATGAGAAATTGCAAAAAACAGCTCTGTCACTATGTACATCTATTCTTCCTCATTATATATGCCAATTTTTAGCTTTATAGGAGCCTCTACTGCCGAGAAATTTACAAAATAAATTCAATTTTAGCCAAATTCACGTTTTAGAGAAATAGCCATTTGAAATATAGAAACACTGAATTTGCATATTTTGCGCAAATTATGTGCAATAATTATTTGTAAAATCACATATTTATTGCAATTAATTTTATGAAATCAAATAGATTTGTTTTCAACCACATCAGTATGATAATTGTTGTGAAATTAATTTTTATTTGTTACATCCTTAAATATCGCTCCTTGAAAACAATAAAATACATAAGAAATTCAATACATGTTAAAGTATAGGAAATTCTTATATTTTCGAAGATTTCTGGTTATCTTTATTACTTCAATTATTCGTAGCGTTTTAACCGAGTATGACATTTTGATGGAATAAAAAACATATAAAAGCCCAAATTTTGAAGATTTTAATCATGAAAACACCAAAAACATGACATTTTACCCATATTTCAGTGTTTAACTATCCTGGACCCCCTTAAGTTTGCCTTAACTTTAATCAACAAATGGGACTATTACATGAATATCATAAACATGTACTCATTGATATTAAAACCGCAAAGGTCACAGACCAGTCAAACAAGGTGCATGCCGTGAAAATCAACTCTGGCGTGTGTTTTCTTGTGTTACACTCCATTTCCGCGTCATCTGCTGAATTGATGTCGGCGGCGACATTGATTATAAAATTGTTCTCTTTACCCATAAGCGCGCTGATTTGGGCTTAATAATTTCAGGTGAGGACTTATGTATATAAAAGCTTTATAACCATGCAAAAATATCAATTTTGGAAAATCTTGAGGGTGCACTATTTTTCAAATATGCCAGTGTCTCTTTAAGCAGTTAAAGGTCATCTAGGGATATGAGTTCATTGTTGGAAAAATGATCAAAACACCTCTCTTTGTCCACAAAATTGGATGAGCATTTCCAAGGTTGCTGTGAGAGTGGGTCTATTGATGAGCATTTTTTTAATTTTTGCCAAAATTTCTCACAATGATCTTTATGGAGTATGGGTCATAGGGGGGTTGAAGGATAACAGGTCAAAGATGATGTAGGGGTCATTTGAGGTCATTGCTTTTAAATGAAACATTTCTTGCATAGAAATGGATGGTTCTTTATTGCAGGTGATTGAGTGAACCTTTACGGTTGAGTTAAATGGGTGTTCTGAATTGGGTGGGGTCAAATGTCATTTAGGTCATTTGAGGTCATTTTTTACAAATGCTTAAAACGCTGTGTTTTTTCCCAAATCATTGGGTGTTAAGGATTCAACAAGACTTATCTATTTTTAAAGGTGCTTTGTTCCGATCGTCTTTGGGACCCCCCCCCCCACCGATTTACCCGCAAGTATATCAATTTTGATATCAGAATGAAGCCGTATTTTTCTCATTGTTGTCCTGAAATTTCAGCTTTCAAATCCATTTCGTTCTCAAGATAACAGAAAGGTGCCTTTTTAATGGTTAACCATCAATATTAGCACAGTGAGTGAATGGGGCGTCGCATCTCCGCATCAAAACCGCAAGTTTGTTTCCCACAGTAACCTGGTGGTCTGTGTTACAAGTGTCAGGCTCTCTTAGCAAGTAGATAACACGATACACAAAAATCAGAACAAGCACCATTTTGGTTAAAGATAGCAAGAGAGGTCAAGGTCATTAACAGGTCAAGTTGGTTGTGCCAATTTGAAGTGCTGCAGAGCTCTTGTTATCACGAAGAAATGGTCAACAATTTCAGCATATACAGGTTTGACAACAATTTGATTTTTGACTCTCAGCATTCTCGATTGCTGTTTGATTTGAATAGGAATGGCATGCATGGTATTAAGGGGGAAATCATTACAGAGGTTCCAAAAGTGACACTCTTTGACCACACAGGTGAAATGCTACCCTATATGTGACCACACATGATCCCAGAGATATCAGAACACAGGCAGATGGAATGGTACCTAAATCAGACCTGCTTTTTTTTTATCTGTCTGGAAATCTTTTAATAAATACTGGTAAAAAGACGCCTTTACGAACTGAACTTTGGTTTAACAATAGTGTGCAGCGCAAAGCAGCAAATTTGAGGGCTTGAGAACTGATAATTTTTTTCAAAAGTTGGGTCTTCAGAACTTCATTTTAGACCAATTTTATGAACTGAGAACTGAGAAAATACAAATTTTCCAAAATTCTTGGCTAAGAAGCTACCCCCAAAAAAAATAGTCTATATTGATCATCCCTCCAATGTTAACAAACAACACCCTTACCATTTTTTGATTACATTTAATGATTTGGTTCAAGGGTGTGAAATTCTTCTTTAAGAGGACTCCTCTTTTTGAAATTTATTAGTGCCAAAATTTCAGCTTTTTTCTTTTCTTTCATCGTGTTTTTGGCTATTTTTTTTTCCTGTTTCCTGTTTGTTCTTTTTTGCCCAGGCCTCTCACAACCCCGTAAGTTCTAATGGCAATTTTTAGTGCGCGTCACATGCTCTGTATACTAGTAACATTTTGTCATCAAAACCTTTTTTAATAAATTTCCACAACATCATCCCCCCAAAGTAAACCCAGAGCTTTAAATTCGGTTTTTGTCCATGCTAACGGGGGTGGCCGGATTACACCTCGCATTCATAGCAACACTGCTGTGTGAGGATTTATTGGAGCAAGAGATAATTGACCGGATGTCCTTCCAGACGTCAATGTGCTGGATGGCCGCCATAGGCTCTCCAGACCGCCGCCCTTAGTAGGTAGATCTTCCTTTTAGTTCTACCAGGGTAACCAGGTACCCTCCTCATTGGATTTCCAGAGAAACCCGATGGGGTGACAGTTTAGCCGCAGACAACCCAGTCCTGGGACAGGTATTACTTGTTACCAGGATACCAGAAGCAGCCTTCAAAGAAAACCCTAATGTCAAAACAAACTTGCATATTTTTGTTTACCCTACATTACAAGCCCGGAAACAGGCTTCCCATAATAATGTTGAAGACGAAATAAAAACACCATTTTAAGCTGAATTACATTTGGTGCATTTTATTGAAAAATTAACAGATTATGCTTTGATTTCACTAAAGCTGCAGTTGTTGTATCACTGTGGCTAACATATTGGGTATAGACCATGCAGGGGGGAAGGCTTGTACTAGAAACTTAAAACATATCTATCTTAGTGCTATGAATTAAAAAAAAACCAGCTTAACAGAGTACAAACAATACATTCCGTGCATAAGCTGAGGGAGAGTGGTTGTCCATACAACAGAGTATTAGGGAATGCGTAACAAATTAACCCCAATTTGAGTTTAAAAGTAATAAAGGTGGGTGACCCAATGGGTGACCCAATCAACAACCTCTTCTCCTCACTTTACTTCAACAAAATTGAGGTTTCGATATTAGAAGAATGTTCAAATTTTTTCTCATTCCTTTTGATGTTATGAACAAAAATGTCTCCAAATGTGGTCGACCATGTTATTTAACACAGAATTTCCTATGGGCCAATTTAGTTTTTTTCTACTATCCCGATTAACTCAAAATTTGTAATCAGGTGTTTTCAGTGATATGCTTGCATGTTATGAAGAAAGCATCATATGAAATACTGGACCATGATCGGGTCACTCACCTTTTAAAAAGACACGGCGAGCAATCTTGTAAAGAAAGTGCCTTTGATATTTTTGAGAATTTGGCACACAATTCCCAAATCCACCCTGTGAATAAGCTGTAAAAGCAAAATATTCCCATAATCAGTGTTTCCAAAAAAAAAATGGTTAGGCGCAGCATGGGTGGGCAAAAAGTAGTCCAATTTTTACCTTAACCATTGGTTTCTTGGGACAAAAATTAACTGCTACCCACGGCACCCGCCAAAAATGTCACTTTGAGAGCACTTTTTGACATTCAAAAGTAGCCAATTTGGGCAGTTAAAGGTTGTTGCTTTTGCAACGAGAGATTTCACATTTCAGGTGTCCCTAAAAAATTGAAAGTTCTGATTTTTGCCCTGATTTAAAGCTTTCCATCAAAAATATACCCAGCTGAAAGGATTAAGCTGAGAAATGTTTCTTTGGTACATAAAGTGTGCAATTTCTAATTTGTATATTTATCAATAATGAAAATTCAGCCTATGTTTTACATTGAAATATAAGCAAATCAAAATCACCTTTTCTCTCTCTTTTAAGACATTTCTGTAGCATAATACAAGGTAATAAATCTATTGAGTGTCTTATCTATGTGAAATGACTATTATGATACAATATTTGGGTGCCTCAAAATCTCTCCGAGTCTCGTTGCACCTTTAAAGTGCAGTGTTGGCAACGCTGCCCATAATGTGTGAAGTCATCATGCGCCAGACATTTTTGTAGCAACACCATCGGAGTTGAAGTTTAAAGTGAACACTACCTGCCTTTCTTAGAGCATTTTCTGATTGGCTAATTATTACATCATATGCGACCTGTTTGCGTCAAATGAACATTAAGTTGATAATGACTTAGTGAGATATTCCAGATTTCAAAATTTGAAAGCTTGAAGGTGGGGGGGGGGGGGGGGGGGTTAACCATCACCAGGATTATCTTAGATGCTGCTTTAGATAACATTCTCAAAAATAAGTTGGCATGCGTTGTAATTTGTATATCAAATTATTACACATTATCTCTAGTATCAGAAACTTACATCATTTCACTCGAGTTGCCATGGTAACTGAGAAAAGCCTGTGTGATTGGCTAAACATAGGAACAAGCAGAACTGCTTAAAGGGCCATGGCCCTATCGCTAATAGCCTCGTCCCCAGAACCCCAGATTTCACCGGAAGTGGTCGAAATTTTGGTGTCAGAAGAAAGCTACTATTTTTCTCATTTACCCTGTGAAATCTTAGGGTTAAAGGATGTTTGGTTTGGAAGTTATGAGCAAAAATGTACTCCATTTTGGTCGACCAATATTAATTATATACAGTACTCTATGGGGCTCACAAAATAACGTTTCTCGCTCTCACATCAAAACGGATTGAAATATCAGCGAGAAACTTTACAGATGGAGTTTTTGGGTGAAGGCCATTCTATCAAGATGAAAACTTTATATACTTAAATCGGACCATCCCCCTTTAACGTGTGTGGAAAATATATAAAAGATACAATATGTAAAAAAATATGAAGCTGGATTTGACATGGTAACACGAATTGACCAATCATGTAATTTTGATTCATAATTCAAAGCAATTTTTAGAAAATTGGGCTTCACGGTTTTGTAGACCAACAATGTTTCGTTTTTTAGTTATGTGTGTTCCCCGTTTTGGCAAGTTACAGATTTTTATGAAAAGAAATACTGGGCAATAAAATTATCCTGTTGAATTTGATAATGCTTTTTTCATACCAAAAAGTTTTAAAATTATTATTTTCAGTTGTATCTTTTTTAGTTATGTTGTGTTCCCGTTTTGCAAGTTTACAGATTTTTGTGGGCCGCCAGCTAGCTGGCTAGGACCACTTAGCATCCGTTGTGCTTGTGTATGTATGTGTTTTGTGTGTTGGCAAAATTGTTAAGTTTTTTTTTTAAATTGACCTCAATTGAACGTTTTAACTTCATTTGAACCAAACTTTCTGTCATAGGTGCACCATGGGATCCCTCATATGTTGATGAGGTCAAGGTCATGTTGAAAGTCAAAGGTCATTTAGGTCAAGTTGAAAATGGGCTAAAAATGTCAAATGATCCCTAAAATGAAAACTTGAAGTTTCAATTGGAACCAAACTTTTGTCATAGGTGCACCATGTAATGCCTCAGATGTTGATGAGATCAGGTCACGTGCCAGGGTCAAAGGCATGGGGCGGCCCACAGCTTATATTCTTTGAATATAGGCGAAGCCCGAAAGCCGAGAACCGCGAATTCTAGTTTGAACAAGAAATACCGGCATAAACATCCTGTTTGAATTGAGGATGCTTTTTTCATAACCCAAATTTAAAAATTATTATTTTCAGTTGTATGTTGATTTATTGCAATAAATATTTAAGAATCATAAAATAGGACTAGCATTACCAACTAGACAGCGTAATGTCCTTTGAAAAGGACGTGTTTATCATGGGGCGTGAAATGTATTTCAATGTTGTTTTGAAAATATTGCATTTGAAGATAATGTACCTAAATCTTTAACTTTTACCTCGCCATATCACAGGATTTGTTAACATACTGTACCATTGTAATATTTTATACTCATCAAGATTCTGAACTAGATTTGGAAACAGATCTTAACACAGTTGAGGTAGTGTTCTTTGACCCTTAAACACCTTGGGGATCTCGAAAATATTTTAAACATATTTAGAATGTCATAAGCATCATTCCAGTCAAATTCAGCTCATCGGTGAATTTTGGAAATGTGACCTTTGCCCTTAATGGGGACCTTTTATCTCGAAAATATTTCAGCCAATTAGAATTCATAAGGATCATTTCTGTCAATTTCGCTCGATCATAGCTTAGAAAATTTGACCTTTGACCTGTTAATGACCTTTGACCTCGGAAATATTTTACACTGTTTTAAGATGTCATAAGGCTCATTTCTGTCAAATTTCAGCCTCAATCGGCGCATTTTGAAATTTGACCTTTAAACCCCCTTAATGACCTTGGACCTCGAAAATAAATGCAAATCAACATGTTTTAAATGTCAGTAAAAATTCAAGCTTTAATCGGAGGGCATTTTAAAATTTCACCTTTGACCTCTGTGACCTTTGACCTCAAACTATTTTTCAACATGTTTGAATGTCATAAGGAACATTTCAGTAAAATTTCAGCTCAATTTGACCTTTTAAAATTGACCTTGATCCCTGAATGAACTCCACTTAACTTGTATGAATTTATAACATACCTATGTGGCAAGTATCCCCCCCCCCCCCAGCATGCACGAGTACCTTGTATATTGCAGATATGTTTTTTAAAGATATTTTAAACTCGGGGGCCGGAAATGCCCTTAAATGACATTTAATCGTCATTTCATTAGTACTTTTGGAGGGGTTTCAAGGTACACCACATCACATGAGTCACGTGTTCAGACTATACTATGTTCTGTAAAAGAGGTAGATTTTTCGTTAGTGAATCAGGTTATTGACCCTTGTGTCCCCAAATGACCGTTGATCAAAATTTCATTAAGTAATTTTTTGTAGGGGGTGTCAAACTACAACACATCCACATACATGGGTCACATTATCATACAATGATATCTGTAGGGGGATGAGAAGTAAGTATCGTTTTGACGTTTTTGAACCAGAAGGAGACAGACAGAAGAAGACGACGACTACGACAGTCTACTGTGTAATGACTGTTTTGTTGTTTTGACCGAGAGGGCTATCATCACCGAAATGTGTACCCATTCGCGATATCGAAACTGATGTTGCATGAATGCATTGCTTAGGCAGCAATACTTTATGTTCATGCTTTGGTACACACATCTCTGGTGAATTGGGGTATGGTCGTCCAAATTAGTCATATCCTTTGATTGTAAGGCAATTGAAAGACGACTTAACAGCTCGAAGGAGTTACAAGGGAACATCCTAATAATACCTAAACCCCCTAAAAAGAAACCCAGTAACATCAATTGAATAAAGTAAGGTTCCCCATGTCACGGCCCACTCCATAAACCAATCCCCTCACGGCTCTAAGAGAAGTCCGCGCAACGATCTATATATCATTGTGATTACTTGACATATTTGATTAATCTTTTTTCTTGCGAAGTTAATGGCGAGCTGCTGTTGGACATAGAAATTCTAGCTGTTACAGACCCAAGGCTTACAGGAATTGAGTCAGGGTAACCATTCAAGCAGGAATACGAACCCCCCTACCCTATTTTGTACAATTGCCCCTACCTCTGCCAATGACTTGATCCCTATCGTGTACAAGCCATGTGGGGGGTATATTGGGGGTCCTTGTGACTCAATCTGGCGTTTCTAGCTCCTGAATTGCAGGAGCAGTAGGTTTTCTAGATTTGGGACAAAAAAATTATATTTCTCTTGACATGACCTTGAACCCAAATCTGTGTACATGCCATAGGGCCCTGGTCTAGTGGTTCTTTTGACCAATTTCGACTCAATCGGACCAACCTTTTATTCGGAGCACTGGAAGCATTTTAAGCAAGGTACAAACAAAGAAGAAAGAAGATAAGAGTGAACCGAAACGACATATATCATGCGTGCTGCTCCGCATGATATAAATAGGTCGTTCCGATTATGTGGTCAAGAATAGTGTAAAGCAAAATACTGATCCTAAATGACTCTGATGATCTGATACCTCACATTAGCCCTTTGCTATAATGTACATAGTATACTTCCCTGCACTAAAGGCTAGACATTTTAAACCAAAAGTGTATATCAAAAGTTTGACACACACCCCACACAAATCATGCTGTCATAAGATCTTTCTGATTTATCGGACAACTCGAAAATTATGCATTAATGCATGTATTCTTTGGTAATTATTGGTAAGGTAAAGTTAACCAAATATTGCAGGGTGAGGAAACAAAATACATAAGAAATAAATTCAAAAACCTTTTATTTTAATGACATCAAATAGGTGCAACAATTTACATTTATATAAGCAAACCATATTTGAACGAAAATAATTTAGACAAATTCTTATAAACATAACCTTTGTTTAAAACCCCGTAAGTAATCTCCTTAATGAAAATTGTACACAAAAGTAGGACATCAAAGATTTTTAGCAACCTTAGCATACACTGTTTCACTCGATTGAGCATATTCTATGGACCCTCTGTCAATTCCGATTTAATAGATAATTCATTTTCTGCTTTACCATGTTGTTTGGGCCAAACTCTCACAGGTTAAACCCTCCTAAAATCATGCAAAACATGTACAGAAGGGTTAATCCTGCTTGGCTCTCAATGCAGTATATTGTCTAGAAATTATTTTTGTTTTTAAAAGGTAAAATGTAGCTTCCAAATATTTAAACTCTAGCCTTTTCAGCCCTATACCATTTTACCATGTCGAAATAAGGATTTTGCCCTGATGTAAAGCTTTAGATCAAAAAATATTTCCAATCTGAAGGATAAGCTGAGAAGTTTCTTCGTACAAAATTTGTGAAAATTTCTCATTCGTATGAGGAGCAATACGAATTCAGCCTAAGTTTTACATTGAAATAGAAGCAATCAAAATCACATTTTTTCTCTCTTTTAAGACCTTTTGTAGCCAAATACAAGGTAAAAATCTATTGAGTTGCTAATCTATATGAAAAATTACTGTTAGGACACAATATTGGGTGTATCAAAATCTCTCGTTGCACCTTTACTTAGGCATTGGAATCCAAACATCCTTGATCCTAAAAATACATAAGATTTTGGTACATACAGACACTGTATTGTTCTAGGGGGAGTAAATTATACACAAAAATAAAGTAAAAAGTATAAAACATTTTGTTTTTTTTTTTTTGATGATATGAACAAAATTTATGAGTTGAGTTCTTTAATGGACATGGACTATATTACAATACACCATTATGATACCACAAAATTAATGTTCACATTTGAAATTGTTATCTTGGACTAAAATCCAATTTATGGAATTGAACATGTAATAGAGAAATATGTGGTATTCAGATTCACACCTTTAATAGACACAAAACTTTGCAAGAAAAAATGCATCAATACATTTTTTACAAACTTTTTTCTTCGGCATATTTAGAAAACTTTAATCAATGTATTTAATCCCACACCTGCAGTTTTGCACTCACCTTCCTTTAATCCTCCCCCCCTTATTTTTTTCTTTAAAAATTCCCCCCGCTCTCTCCCCTTTTTTTCTTTCTTTCTAAACATAAAATCTAGGCTGATTTAGGACAGAAGACAAGTTTTCGAACTTACACTGCCAATTTCTTTATGGCAGTTACCACACAGCTTACCACCGAGTGACATGGATTATAGACCCACTAGACGTACACTCCGGCCAGGTTCCGTGTATTTTTGCCGCATAGAGTGATAGTGTCCACACAGCAGCTGTCTCCCCTGTCCGCGATAGCCTACGTTTTTTACACCGCTCTCGCGCGCGCGGTATTTCTCATGGCCAAGTTTGATTTTTAGATATTTTTGGCGTATATTTGCATTTTTAATTCATGGGGGTGCGGTAATATGGGGGTTTTGATGATGCCGCGATTTGAATTCATAATCCGATTTTTCCTAACAAACGTTCAAACCTGCTAAACGAGACAAGTATAGCGCCCTCATTTCATGAAAATTTTCATCCACTCTCAAATGGCGTCGTGGTAACCGCGCAGTAGCTACGTGGTAGCTGCGTGTCTACTCCGGTACTGTCAACACAACATCCACCTTCTATCCGCCTAGTGGCAATTACAGGGTGCCATTGGGGTAGGTACAGCAGAGTACCCACATTACTGTATACTAAACTGTGTACTTTGGAAGTCCTATCTTGCAGCTACTGCCTCGCAATTAGCCAAGTGTGTACTGTGCAGTAGCTGCCGCGTTAGACATGGTGTAGCTGCGTATAGGCTACCACGGGAGTAAGAAAAGGGCGTGTAGTTTTTTCTTGTAACTTTGTCTACTTGTTTGTTCAATGAACCTATGAAACTTATTGGTATGTGTACTAAGCAATGAAAATTCAGAGAAATTTAGTATCCTCAGAAAATCTTGTGTCCCTTTTAAGTAAGCTGAGTTTTAATGTGGGTTTGCATCATTTACTGAAATGACGGTTCAAATGTGCTAATGCAAAGGAGAGAGATTTTATTAAGTGGTCCAAACAGCTATCTCTCATACACAGAATCTGTTAGAACTATCACTTTTAACCATTAATGAGCAGTAGTGTCCTAACCCATTATTAAAACAAAATCTCAACCTGGGGCTAGATGGCATTTCCTGCAGGGCAGTTCTACAGTAACGGAAGGATAAACAGACCCTGTTTTTTGGACTTTCAACCATTACAAAACAAAAAGGATTTTAATAACACTGTCAACTCCTGAATTCTAATGAATGCTACTTGTTACACCTTTAATATCTTTTTTCAACAAAACACTTTTCGTTAACAATATTTCATATTAATGAGCTTGGTAACGGAAGGATGCCCATTTGATCATTCCATTTAATGCATTACATTCCTATATGCAATTCTCCTGAGAGTTTTGTTGTAATTACTGCTCCAGATTGTGGAGAACAAATAGAGAATTAGGCATTTTTAAAAATGTATAAAGCTTGAAGGTGGTGGGGGGGTGTTAACCCATCACCAGGATTATCTTAGATTCTGCTTAGATAACATCTCAAAATAAGTTGCATGCTGTAATTTGTATATCAATATTATTACACATTACTCTAATAGAAAACTTACATCAGTTCACTCGATTGCCAGTACCTGAGAAAATCCCTGTGTGAATTGGGCTAACATGGAAAGGAACTGCTTAAAGGTCCATGGCCCACTCGCTAATAGCCCTCGTCCCCCAGAACCCCAGAATTCACCGTAAGTTGGTCGAAATTTTTTGGTGTCCGAAAAGAAAGCTACTATTTTTCCTCATTTACCCCTGTGAAATCTTAGGGTTAAAGGATGTTGATGTTTGGTTGGAATTTATGAGAAAATGTACTCCATTTGGTCGACCAATAATTAATATAATACCGTACTCTATGGGGCTCCACACATACGTTCTCTACCGTTTCTCGCTCTCACAATTCAAAACGTCATGGAAAATATCAGCGGAGAAACTTTCAGAGGGTTTTGGGTGAAGCCATTCTATCAAGATGAAAACTTATATACGTAAATCGGACCACCCACTTAACGTGTGTGGAAAATATATAAAAGATACAATATGTACAAAATATGAGCTGGATTTGCATGGTAACACGAATTGACCAATCATTGTAATTTTGATCAATAAGTCCAAGCAATTTAGAAAATTGGGCTTCACGGTTTTCTGTAGACCAACAATGTTTTTGTTTTTAGTTATGTGTGGTTTCCCGTTTGCAAGTTAAACAGATGATTTTACATGAAAAAAATACTGGGCAATAAACATCCTGTTGAATTGAGATGCTTTTTCATATACCAAAAATTTAAAGACTCATACAGGAATTCGGCTTACCATTCAATCCGATGTTGATGTACAAATGTCACTGTCTTTAGGCAATGCAGAACCCCCATAAAATATATTCCCACAGAATATATATTCATTTCGATCACCCGTATGACGACCCCCCCCCCCAAGTGACGTCATAGCCACAATCCTCTTCCTCTTTTCGTCTGTGGGTTCGACAAGTGCGTACCGTTAGGATATTTATCTCCTCCCGTAATTTGTCGAATTTTTGGTCAATTAGCTCACTAGTGTATCCCTGAACCTTGGTGGTACATCCTGTTAAATGTCATTTATACGCCCTGGGCTGTAGTTTTGTCATTTTTCGTCTTTGCGAGTTCGGTATTTTAAGGACTTTATACCTTGACTTGGCGTCGGGTTTTGTCAACACACACCCGCATAATTTCACACCCAAGACTTACTAGCGTGGCGTGGCGCTGCTGCCACATTCATATCGATAGTCTTATTTTCCCACTACTATCTTATATGTGTTAGGTATATTTATATATATTTTTAACGTGTTATATGTGATTACAATGTTTGTGAGCATTGTAATTTGGAAATGGACCCCGACACCCTTGTTTTCGATTCAAGATTGGCGTCCGGTTTGTTTACATTTTAATAATTTATGCACGCCATTACTTCACCACAATGATGCGTACCTTGCTGGGTTTACTACCTAGTTTTCCCTTACTTCTTTCTTCAGCCTTAGTCAGACGAGGTAAATAGGGCCTTTTTGGATTAAAGGAGTTGTAGGATGTTTGAATGCTTTTGTTAAATTTCTATCTAACTTCGTAATGAGGTATTCAGGTATCCCCGCCTTGGTGGGTGATCAGGCCGGTTTTGTTCCCTTATAGGCCCCGCGGGCGGCTGTAACGAACTTGTTCGAGCCGAGTCGCCGTCACGGGACCCATGCTGATGCCCGCTGGTCCTACTCCGGGGCTAATAGGTGCTGGCCGTGCGTATCGTCTCTGGTATTGCCCTGGTTTCGCTCTGGAGTTGACCGGGGTAATCCTTGGAGTTTTGTCGCCTTCGGTATAAACTTGGACGTATGGATTTGGACACGGAATGAGCGGGAGCTCCTCCTCTGATGTAAGCGGAGGTTCACCCCCCGCGTTACCAGGGCTTTTTTGGGTTCTGGGTCTTGTCTCGCCCGGGCCTCCGGGGTGCGTTTGACTGATAGGATACTGGCGCGTGGTAGCCGTCTTTGGTACCCACCGATCACAAGACCACCGCTATAGTACCCACGCCGTTACCGTGAGTTTCCTCCCGTCTGTAAGCGGGGGTTCACCCGCCGTTAGAGGGTTCACCCGCCCGGTGTCGTGTCAGTCCGCCGTTTCCCCAGGGGTGGCGTAGACTGGCTGATACTATCTTGTTTGTCACCGTTTTCTGTACCCTACCGAATACGGAGATCACCGCTATTGTGTCCACCGTCACCTAAGTTGGTTGTGTCCTTCTTGGGTCCGCTAACGGCGCGACGCTGCCCCCGGGGCGGCGTCTACCGGTGGCGGTTCCCGCTGCTAGCACGCCCGTGCTTCAGCGAACCCACCCACCCTTCGACGGTAGGCCCTTCTTCCTCTATATCTATAGGGCGATTTACAGGCTTTTACTATACTACTGCTGTGCTGGTCTCGATGCCTTTTCCTTCATCCTCACAGGGTGATGTCCGGCTTGCGGAGCGCTTTGACCCGGCGAATCATCCTCGGTGCTGGTCCATCGTCTGTAATCCCGGATTAGACCAACAAAGTACCATTCACTGAGGGATTTGCCGTTCGATTTTTCGAGACAATACCCATTCAACAGCTTTGAATCCCCATTCATGGGATCAATGTCTGCTTGGACGGTGTTTTTCTTCAGCGATTGGGGCCACGCTTCTCCTGTTTAGTACGGGCGAATATCCTGGCTCAATTACGTTGGCCTCCACTCATTACGCCGTCGCGTCTCCACGGGTAGTTTTCTGGCGGCAGGAGTGTTTGGCATTTTCATAGCTAGGCGGGGGCTGGGGCGCTATTAATTCGTTCGCCGCCCCGGCTTCGCTGGTCACCCCCGGTGGCCTCAATCCCTTCGGGGATTTTAGCGGTGGATTAGTCTTCTCGAACGAACCCTCGCGTTGATGGGCCGTTGCTAATTTCTCGGTATAAATTAATGTTACAGACGGACCGTTTATCACGGGGGTTTAAGGTTTCGCGAATTTTGCGGCCGTGTTAAGCCCTACGCATTGGTCCGTGGGGGGATCCTTTTACGGGTGAGTTGTGGCCGTTTACGCGCTTGGGCTCCCCCCTGATGGCCCTCGGCCCTGCAGCAATGGATTTCGGATGAGCAGGTATCATTTCGTTGTCCATTTTGTGATGTCGGTCCATTGCTAAATCCTCTCATGGGGATTTAGCGATACAAATATACCATTCCATCTCAGGAAATTTACGCATCGATACGCGAGACAATGCATATTTCACAGGGAGTTTGAATACCCTATTCTTAGGGATCAACGGGCCTCTGTGAACGTGGCACTGACTCTGTAGGCTTGCCGGCCTGTTGGGGATCCAGTCGCGGCATCTCTGTCGCGCAGTATACCCCGCCCTTGCATTCTTGAAGCCAATCCGCTTGGATTGGCTTGCGGAAAAGGGGGGTGCGCACGGCAATGCCATGCCGTTAGTAACCGGGGGGAACTGGGCGTTGGCCAACTATGTTGGTCTGCCTCTCCCGCTGGGGTTGGCTGGCGTTGTATTGCGACGTGTCGTCAGGGGTCACCCCTGGTGTTCGATCATCTTAAACCGTGGGTTGATGTCGTGTTACCGTCTCTGTCCATATCTCAGCACGGTATACTGACCTCCATCTTACCTCCAACTCCAGCACCGTTGACAATCGGTCATCGGCGCTAGAGTATGCTGTAAGGTGATCAATTTTGTGGAAGATTGACTTAGTTATTCTTGCAGTTTACACCCTCGTTTGTCCCCTTTCGGGGCGCGGGTGTAATGCGGAGGTTTCGGTGTGACTACTTTGCGCACACCGTGGTATGCTTGTATTTTATTACTGTTGTACGTGTCCGTTCATGGACTTGCCATTTTTAATATATACGTCGCATACATATAGTCAGTACATCCACGGGGCTTTTTGGCTACTACCCTATTCTGTTCTTGCGGGTAGTTGCTGAGGTCACTGTGGTGTAGGTCTTCGCCCTTAACCGCCTCAATCCCTTCCGGATTGTCGCGAATTGACAATCGTTTCATCTACCCGACGGATTTCTGCCTGTGGTTAAGCCGTGTCGGCTTTGTTACACTATGCACACTCCTTGGTGTGATGATTCGTTGCGGGAACGGAACCCATTCGCCGGTACTGTGCACCCCCTCTTGTTGTCCGTACTCCTGCTGCCTGGTGCGCGCCGTGCTTCGCCAAAGCGTTCCCTCGGGACAGCAGGCGGCGGGGTATTCCTACCACCCCGGGACGCTCGGGGCATAGCTGCCGCCTTCACTGGTGGTAGCGCCTCCCGTAGGCTTCATGGTGGCGTCCTACCCTTTTATGATGCCTACCCTTGTTTGGATTCAACTTCCTTAAGTTGTCTCTGTCTCCTTCTCCGGTGTGGGGACTCGCACTTCATCCATTCATCCGGTTCTTCGGGGCGGCTTACGTCTTTATTAGGCGTTTGCGGCCTCTTAGATAGTCGCACTGCTTTTGTCTCCGCGCTCAGACCCCTCCTGGGTCCGCGGTTGGATGCGGTGTTTTTAATATAAACCACAACACGCCACCCGATCTTTTGAGCCACCCTAGAGGTTGTGCCAACCGTTTTGGATTGATGTCTCTCCCCCCTCCCCCCTTCTCTGTCTCCCGGGGCGTGCGTACGGGTCTTATTCTGCTACTGCTCCGTCTGATTCCTTTGCTCGGGGATCCCTTTTGGGAGGACTAAAAATTGGAATCACTATTGCTATGGTTTTGAAGTCATGTCGATGGCGCTTTGGATTCAATTCCTTTTAGCAATTAATGCCGGTGTCTTTCGCCTGCGTTTCACGACGATATGTATTCAGTATTTTTTCCCGTTACGGGAGCTGCTCTGTCTTCTCTGTCTGCCGTGTCTTCACGTTTTACGCTTGTATTTATCACTTCGGATCGCGGTTTATTCGAAGTTCGGATATTCGTTCGCCCCTTTTGGCGATGATACCCGTTTGAATGATACGATGTCGATTAATTTCGTTAGTAGCCTAAATTTTGTGGCGGATTTCCGCCTTAATTTATGCCATTCTATCGCTTCTGATCGCTTTTGATCGATGTTTGGTATCCGCTCGCCATCTTGGCGATGGATACCTAGATGAAATGTTAGACGATTAAGTCGTCTTTTGTTGGCTGAAGTTCTGGTCGGAAGACTCGGCCAAGTTTTTTTTTCTAAGCTACCGCCCTGCTATATTTCTATTCGGAAAGTGTGTCAGGAATGCGGTCCCGGCTTTTTATCTCTACTAAGCGTTGTGTGGCACGCGCCGCGCGCCTCTCGCTCTTTCGGCGTGTGCCCGATTCCCCGCGGGGGTCCTTTTATTCTCACTCTATAGCAGGGATCTCATCATCTCCTTATAAGGCACTTCACCGGCCGCACCGCGGCGGTTTTGTTGCCTTTATTTTGAATGACAGGTGCAACCTCTCATCTCTCTGCTGGGGAATTGATTTATTGGTTTGATAATGAGTCTCTTGCATTTTTCAAATGACATGGACTTATTATTTTTATCACTTGTGCTTTCATTATATAATTGTTGAAAGGTATCACTTCAATTATCTATTCCTGGATGGTTGCCTGATTGGGGTGTTGATTATATACACTTTTACCTCTATTTTCGGATTGATAATTAGTAGCCTTCCCGCCAGATGCAGATTTCTGTACATGGTGGGATAGACTATTATTTTATCATACCTTTCAATGTTTATATAAGTCATTATTTCCACTCTTTGTCTGGCTCGTGCCTGCAGAACTGGATTTATTACATCCTCTCAGCCTTTTTAATAAGTATAGAATCTTTTGGTGTCCTGGGCTGGTTTCGTTTCACGAATTCTTTATTCTGTGATGTCCAGCCTCTAGATAGATGTTTTGCACTCGGGCCACGGGATTACCCTTTATCCTTGGAAAGCAATCCCTATTTGCACGTTATCAGATATGTTTTTGCTCTAAGGTCGCAGCTGGGATCTTTATCCCACTTTAGGGTTTTTTCCTCTTTTCATGCCTAATTTGGATTTCCCCTTTCGCCAGGTTGCGTCCCCCTTAGTCATTCGTATGTATAGGGGAATGCTGTTTGGGGGCTAGGCATTCGTGCCACCTGCCCTTTTACTCGGCGATATTTCCTTAGACATTAGAGTTTTTCTTAAATCTTGTTTAGAGTTCCCTTACCTCTCCCTGGCTGCCTCACCAGTTGTTTAGTTAGGCTTGGAGTAATTGGAGCTTTCCTGTTGATCGGTACTCTCTCACCTTTTTTCTGCTGAGAAGTCTTTGTCAGCACAGCAACCCTTTCAAACGTTTTACTGGTCATTCGTTTGAGGTGTCACGTCTCAGGGCTACATCGAGTAGTCCTTCCTGATGCTTTTTCATTTCAATTCACGATGAATAGGCATAGTATACTATTGGATGTTCCCCGGAATGGGTCAATCTTCTGGTTGGCCTTTTTCAATTCTGGTGGAAGATACTTGATACACTTGGGGGTTGCTGTACTATCCTGCAGCTTACTCCCCCGGGGTAGGCTTCGGTCTAGAGATGTTGAATCAGAGTGGGCTTTTGTCGGCCTCGCAAGATTCTCCTCTTTTTCCGCTCCCCGCACTCGCTTGCCCTTGGAGCTCAAGTGCGTGGGATATGGTGGGCTGACTGCATTAGGTAACAGTTGAGGACTCATCTTCCCTGTCCTTACGCTGTGCGGGTTTTCCTCGGGCGAGTACTGTGAGCCGTCGAGGTCCTGAGGATTTGGGCTCTTTCCTCCCTCCTCAGTCTCCGCTTACCTGCGGTGCCCCTTCCTCTCGGCCCGCATGGGGCCCAGAGGGTGGCGATTGGGTCTAATGGCTCGATCTGCTCTGAAGCCTTGTAGACCCTCCCTACTTGGGAGTACACCTCTCAGTTATGCGCCGTTGTGTTTGTGCACGAGGGGTGCTGGGTTTCGTGTGACGTCTCCTCTAGGTACGTCGCTTATCTGGCCATTTTTCTTGCGGAGCCACTCTTCAGGGGGCCTCAGCAATATTCTCTTAGTAAGTGTAATGAGAGAGGGGGATAGATGGGTCGGTTCTTCTGTTTTTCATGCTATTTGTATTGGCCTGTGACCTTGCGCTGCTCTTACTACTCTGTAATTGCTTGCAATTCATATTCATACTCACTTCGATTCACGCACTCCAGGTGTGACGTTTTGCATCCTGCAACCGCCTCCTAGTACCTGTGCTATCTGGCGATGGTTAATGCAATTTGTTACATCAACATCATTGAAGGTAAGCAGATGTCCTGTATGAGTCATGTAAGACAGTGGTGTTCTCATGGACTCGTACGGAAGTGCTTGCTTGACCTTCTCCCGATTGTTGAAAATTCCCGGCCCGTCCCTCCGCCCCGCCCCCTGCAGGATGTTTATCTTGTCGAGGTAATACGAAAAAAGAAGAGGATTGTGGGTATGACTTCACTTGGGGGGGTGTCGTCATACAGGATGATCGACATGAATAATATTATGTGGGAATATATATTTTGTGAGGTTTCTCCCTGCCTAAGACAATTGCATTTGTTACATCAACATCCGGAGAAGGTAAGGCAAGCATTCCTTCCGAGTCATTAGAACACCACTGTTCTTCCATTTATATTTTCAGTTGTATCGTTTTTAGTTTTTTTGTGTTCCGTTTTGCAATTTTACATGATTTTTTGTGGGCAGCCAGCTAAGTAGCTGCAGGACCACTTAGCAATCTGTTGGGCGTGTGTTATGTATGTGTTTTTGTGTGTGTGTCAAAAATTGTAAGTTTTTTTTTTAAAAATTGACCTCAATTGAAAAGTTTAACTTCAATTGGACCAAACGTCTGTCATAGTTGCACAAGGGATCCCTCCTATGTTGATGAGGTCCAAAAGGTCCATGTTGAAAAGTTCCAAAGGTCATGTGAGGTCAATTGAAAAATGGGCTAAAAGATGTAAAATTGATCTAAATTGAAAACTTGAAGTTCAAATTTGGAACCAAACTTTTTGGCATAGTGCACCATGCGATCCCTTCATATGTTGATGAATCAAAGGTCCCGTGCCAGGGTCAAGGTCATGGGGCGGCCCACAGCTTATATTCTTTGAATATAGCGGCGCGAAAGCCGAGAACCGCGAAATTCTAGTTTATGAAAAATAAAAACCGGGCAGAGTAAACATCCTGTTGAATGAGGATGCCTTTTTTCATACCCAAAATTAAACAGTATTAGTTTTCAGTTAATATTGCAATAAATATTAAATAATCATAAAAATAGGGACAGCATTCCAAATGAGGCCGTCCGATATGTGGTCAAGAAAATGTAAAGCAAAAAGTGATCCTAAATGACCTCTGAATGATCTGATACCTCACATTAGCCCTTTGTCTAATGTACAATAAGTATCTTCACTGGCACAAAAGGCTAAGACATTTTAACAAAAGTGTATATATCAAAAAGTTTGACCACCCCAACACACCCAAATCATGCTGTCATAAGATAATTTCCTTGATTTAATCGGACACCCGAAATTTCTTAATGCATTTTATTCTTTGAGTAATAATTGTTAAGTAAAGTTTAACCACATATTGGCAGGTGAGGAACACAATACATAAAAATTAAGAATTTCAAAACCTGGTTTGTTAATGAATCAAATAGGGGCAAAAATTACATTACTATAATCAGCAACATATTGAACTAAAATACTTTAGCCAAATTCGATACCATAACCTTTTTTAACCCCTTGAGTACTATCTCCTATGAAATTTGTTACACAAAAGTAGGAATCAAAGATATTAGCGAGAGCAACCCAGCATACACTGTTTCATCGATTGAGCATATCTCGGGAACCATAGTCCCAATTCCGATTTAATAGATTACATTCATTTTCTTGCTACCATGTTTTTGGGCCAACTTCAATGTTAAAACCCTCCTTAACATCATGCCAACATTTACCTAAGGGTTAATCCTTGCCTTGGCTCTCAAGCAGTATATTGTCTAGACTTATTTTGTTTTTAAAGGTAAAATGTAGCTTCCAAATATTTTAAACTCTAGGCCTTTAGGCCCTACTCCCATTTCTTACCATGTCGAAAGTAACTGCTTTTTGTCCCTGATGTAAAGCTTATACCAAAAATATCCCATCTAAAGGATTAAGCTGAGAAATGTTTCTTTTCGTCAAATTGTGAAATTTTCTAATTTTCCCGTATAGAGCAATAACGAAATTCAGCCTAAGTTTTACATTGAATATAAAGCAAATCAAAATCACATTAAAAAAAATTTTTCTCTCTTTTAAGACATTTCTGGTAGCCAATACAAGGAAGAAATCTATTGAGTTTCTAAAAAATCTATTGACAATTACGGTTATTAACACAATATTTTGGGTGTCTCAAAATCTCTCGTTGCACCTTTAACTTAGGCATCCTTCACATCCTTGAATCCTAAAAATACAATAAGATTTTGGTATCCATTACAACACTGTATTTGTTCTAGTTACACCTTCACCACTTGGGACTGATTTTCCCATTGTGATGATATGAACAAATTTTATGATTCACTGATGCCTTCTCTTTGTACAATGGACTATATACAATACACCATTATGATACACAAAATTAATGTTCACACATTGGAATGTTATCTGGGACTAAATCTCCATTTATTGGAAGGATCTACATGTAATAGAGAAAATAGTTGTAACATTCACACTTTAAAGGAGACACAAGGCCTTTGCAAGAAAAATGCACTCATACATTTTTTTCACAAACTTTTTTTGGCATATTTAGAAAACCTATCATGTAGGGTAAATCACACCTGAAGTGTTTGCATACCTGAAGTGATATAGCCAAAAATTAATGTGTTGTTATGTGAAAAACGATATCGAATTTTCTTTGCCTGTGCATAACGAGAAAGATCTAGGGGCGGATTAGGCAGAAGACAAGTTCGAACTTACACGGCCAATTTCTTTATGGCAGTTACCACACAGCTACCGCCGATTAGAACATGGATTCTATACTCGCCCTCTGAATTGATACGAATTACATGGGATACAACCGCGCATTCGTTAGCCCGAACACGATCGTATTTTGTAGAGTGCAGACATATTCGAAACAGCCCTTGCATGAAATTTGGAAGGGCTTAATTTTGGCGGTTTATTAGAAATAAACGATATATCCTAGTTTTCCAGTATGGCAAAAGGAGTTTTATAGACGAATGGTGCCAAGGCCCATCAAAGAACTAGCGATTGGACCAGGGAAAACCGATGCAATCCCCAGAACTGAAGGGCGAAAAGCCCGCACTCATTTAAGAAACAGTGGTGTTCTAAATGACTCGTAAGGAATGTTTGCTTACCTTCTCCGATGTTGATTCCCTGCCCGTCCCGCCCCCTGCAGGATGTTTATCTTGTCGAGAGTAAGACGAAAATAGAAATAGGATGTTGGGTATGACGTCACTTGGGAGGGGGTGTCGTCATACAGGATGATCGAAATGAATATATAATTATGTGTGAATATATATTTATGAGGTTCTGCATCTTCCTAAAGACAATGCCAATTTTGTTACATCAACATCGGAGAAAGTAAGCAAGCATTCCTTACACGTCATTAGAACACCACTGTTCCTTTACATTTATTATTTTGCAGTTGTATGTTTTGTTAGTTATGTGTGTTCCCGTTTTGCAAGTTTACAGATTTTTGTGGGCAGCCCCTAAGCTGGCCAGGACCACTTAGCACTCTGTGTGCGTGTGTATGTATGTGTTTTTTGTGTTTTCAAAATTGTTAAGTTTGGTTTTTTTAAATTGACCTCATTGAAAAGTTTTAACTTCATTGGAACCAAACTTCTGCATAGGTGCACAATGGGATCCCTCATATGGTTGATGATGTCAAGGTCTTGTGCCAAGACTTCAATGAAGGAATTATAAATAGAGTTGAAAAAGTTTTAATTTAAAAATGTAAATTGATCTAAATTGAAAACTGAAGGTTCAATTGGAACCAAACTTTGTCATATGTGCACCATGCGATCCCTCATATGTTGATGAGATCAAGGTCACGTGCCAGGGTCCAAGGGTCATGGGGCGGCCCACGCTTATATTCTTTGAATATAGCGAGCGCAGAAGCCGAGAACCTGCGAAATTCTAGTTATGAAAAGAAATCCCGGCAATAACCTCCTGTTGACTTAGGAGCGCTTTTTTCATACCCAAATTTAAACATTATTATTTTCAGTTAATAAACTTGCAATAAATATTTAAAGAATCATAAAAAAATAGGGACATCAGTACCAAATAGGTCGTCCGATTATTTGGTAAAAAATAAGTGTAAAGGCCTAAATAAATGACCTAAATGACCTCTGAATGATCTTATACCTCACATTAGCCCTTTGTCTAATGTACGAAGTATACTTCACTGCACTAAAAGGCTATACAGTTTAACCAACAGTGTATAGCAAAGTTTGACACACACACACCCAGCACAAATCAATGCTGTCATAATGAATATTTCTGATTTCATCGGACCACCTGAAAAGCTACCATTAATGCATTTATTCTTTGATAATTAATGGTAAGTAAAGTCACCAAATATTGCAGGTTAGGAACAAAAACATAAGAAATTAAGAATTTAATCCAAAAACCGGTTTTATTATAATGACATAAATAGTTGCAAAAATTTACATTTATAATAATGCCAACATATTTGAACTAAATATTTTAGCCAAATTCTATACCAATAAACCTTTTTTAAAACCCCTTAAGTAATCTCCTTATGAAATTTGTTACAAAAAAAGTAGGACATCAAAGATATTTAGGCAACCTCACATACACTGTTTCACATTGTTGAGCTCTCTCTGGAACCATATGTCCAATTCCGATTTATAGATTACATTCATTTTCTGCTTACCATGGTTTTTTGGTGCCACTTTCACATGTTTAAACACTCCTTAAAATCATGCCAAACATTTACATAAGGGTTAATCCTTGCCTTGGCTCTCATGCGTATTATGTCTAGAAATTTTTTTGTTTGTAAAAAGGTAAAATGTATAATTCCAAATATTAACTCTAGCCTTTCAGCCCTACTACCTTCTTTACCATGTCTAAAGTTATCTGATTTTTGCCCTGATGTAAAGCTTTATCTCAAAAATATCCATCTGAAAAGGATTCAGCTGTATAAATGTTTATTTTCGTACAAAATTTTGACATTTCTAATTTCGTATAGAGCAAATATACGAATTCAGCCTAAGTTTTACATTGAAAGATAAGCAAATTCAAATCACATGTTTTTTCTCTCTTTTTTTTTAAAGACATTTCTGTAGGCCAAATACCAGGTAATAAATCCTATTGAGTGTCTAATGTATATGAAATTACTGTTATGACACCATATTTGGGTGTCTCAAAATCTCTCGTGCACAGCACCTTTAACTTAGGCATACTCACATCCTTGATCCTAAAAATCTAAAAATACATAAGATTTTGGTATCAGTACAGGACACTGTATTGTTTAGTACATCTATACACAAAAACTGGACTCTGAGTGTTTTCCATTGTGATTGATATGAAAAAATTTATGATTACTGGACTCTATTTGTACAATGGACCTATATTACAATACACACCATTATATACACAAAATTAATGTTCCATGAAATGTTTATATTGGAACTAAAATCCAATTGAATGGAATTGATCTAAATTGTAATGAGAAAATATGTTGTAATCAAATTTCACACCTTTAAAGAGACACACGGCCTTGATTTTTTTTTTTTAAAAAAAGTATGCACTCATAATTTTTTCACAACTTTTTTGGAATTATTAGAAAAACTTATCAAATGTAGTATCACACCTGAAGTGTTGCAGACCTGAGAGGAATAGCCAAAAATTATTTTTTATGTGGAAAAAGATATAGAATTTTTTTTGCTGTGATAACAGAAAATATAGGGTGATTAGGACAGAAGACAAGGTTCGAAAATTACACGGCCAATTCTTATGGCAGTACCACACGCTACGCAGAGTAGAACATGGAGTCTATACAGCCTATGGGAATTGATACGAAATACATGGGATACAACCGCCGCATGCGTAGAGCCAGAAACACAGAACACGATCGTTTTTTGTAGAGTACAGACATATTCGAAACAGCCCGTGAATGAAAATTGGGAAAGGCCTTAATTTTGATGGTTATTAATGAATAAAACGATATACTCATAGTCCAGTATGGCAAAAGGAGTTGTAGATCAGAATGGTGCCAATGACCCATCAAAGAAATAGCGATTGACAAGGGAAAAGGGCCTGATGGCAATCCCAAGAAGAACTGAGGGTCGTCGAAAAGCCTCGAACTAATAAGAAATGGCGGGTTTTACAGACTACGCTGATTATGATAGAAACCATAGACAGCACACTCCTAGTTCCAGTTGGCAAAAGGAGTTATATAGACGAAAATGGTGCCGATGGCCCATCACAGAAATAAAAAATTCAAGGGATGGAAAGCATTGGCAATTCCAAGCTAGAGCAAGAGGGATAATAAAAGCCCGGGTTTAAACCATGGCAGAAAATGTGTGAATTGACAATGTTCGCTTTGACAGTCTTCTGCATGCACCGCGGTCTATTGCCGAGATACGAATGAAGATAGCTCGAGCTAAATCTCAATTTTTTGAGCAAATATCATAAATTGGATAATAGTTGAAAAGCTTATTAAATTATAATGAAAAATTAAGGTTTATGACCTTTAGAGTACCTACTATTTAAGGGACTAATTTTATTCCGCGAATTATTACCAACCAATGTTGGTGAATGATGGGGCGCGGTTGAATATAGATGTAAGATTGTAAATAGTGATACGGTTGGACCCACGACCTTTGGCCCACTGACATTTGGCCTAGTGCGAAGCATGAAGCGCAATGATGGTACATGCAGAAATGTGACCGTAAATAAACAAAAGGCAAACAAGTTGTCAACAAGTGTTGAAGCATGATAAACATAACCAAATCCGGATCGAAATGAGCAATGACTCAGGGTAAATTTCGCTGAATTTATAAACAGAGAGACGCGATATTTTTCTCAAGAATCAGTTGAGGTGAAGAGAAAAAAGGCCCGAAGGTGAATGTCACGCATTGCTAGTCAGACTACGGTACGGTGAAACAGTGAGGGTCAGACTAATTAGAGTTAGACTTTGTCGAGAGACCGCATTGTCGAGGAATCGTAAGGGTACCATGTCATGTACGCACTGGCGAATTTGTTATACGTGTCGCAAAACAATATAATGAAAGCAGAAAGCTTGATAAAATGTACGTAAATAATAAAATATATTAAAAGTAATTTATGGTAGATGGTATCCAACTGGCTTGGATCAGACTAAAGTTTTTAATCGGTCCCCGCGGCGCGGGATCGGACCGTGAGCAAGCGACCAATCAATGCCCAGTGGCACAACATTTTATAGTATGACATGCCATATACACTTCGCTTGCGGAGTCTGAGAAGTTTACGTTGCAGGGCTGACGGTCCTGAAGGGTTTAAAGTATACTACGGATACGAATGCGCCCACATGATACTTTTTCAGCCAAGTGGTAAATCATGAAATGTTACAATACAAGATTTTGAGATTTATTGGTCGCCAGTCTGATGATAATATAATAATGATAGTTATAGCCATATTCATAGTGCACTCACAAAGTAATATTGAGTCACAGACATGAGTATAACCATCATAAATAATAACAATATGAATATAAAAATAGTTCTACTCATCAAATTATTGACCCAATGCATGTCATAAATTTGTAATTCTTGCATACCAATTACATGCTGGCATGTCAATTACATGCAATATTCATTGCTATATTGATTACAATGGAGCAAGAAGGATAAATAAAGTATACGAGTGACAACAAAACTGGCTTCATATGAGGCAGGAATAATAAGAGTTAATACTCCAAGTAAAGCCAAACTAGGGTTGTATGTAATCTGAATGTGATGATATTCAGTAATAAGAGTAAGACACAATTTCTGCCAAGAGATCTAGGCCAAAATGAGTTAATCACTGTATCTTTAGTTGGAGAAAATGAGCAATACATATATATGCCTAGATTGCAGACTGAGGTGATAAAAGGCTTATAAACTAGCTCAAGATGACTTTGGAGAAATTATAGGCCTGATCAAACATGGAAGTTAATAACATAAATATAACAATGCAGGAAAATGTGATAGATAAAAAGCCATTTTTATTACGCATGTAAATTGTAATTAGAGGCATGAGATTCGGTAAGATTGTGCCTGCGCTAGTATGATAAATGCCTACACATACGCAAAGTAACAATACCTATGAACCAATCTGTGTGTGAATTTGAATGCGTTAATGAAATAAGAATACCCACTGGATGGAAAAGTAGTAGAACCCAGAAGAAATGAAGACGAAGGGAAAAAAATAATGATTTAGAAATGATATTGTAAAAAATCCTGATGTGATTGGATAGATAGAGCATAGTAGCCTGAATGAACCTAGAATAACTACCTATGTCATATAGAGGGCATGCTTCAGTGTCGGGATGTAAACATTATCTGGAAAATTTTAAAGGCAGATGGCATGGATGAGGACTAATTATAAGAAGAGAGAGGAGATTCACGTTTGCTGCAGTGATAAATATACAGTTTTGGGGTAAATGTTGAGAATGAGAGTTTACTATTCAAACATGCATCTGAGTACCTTTTGATTCTGTGATGAATCAAAATATTTATGATCGTTTTGTAAAAAGGTAAATGAAGCGCGAACAATGTGCAACCCCACTACATGGTGCATTCCTCATCATAATGGCATTTGATATCAATCCAGTTATAGAATAAAGCACAACATAAATAAGGTTTATGAATAGCCTGAGACACTGTGTCTAAAATCCAAAGAGGAAATGTGAAACAAATATACATATTTAAATATCGGTACACCGGTGGGTGTAGTGAACATTTAATATCACAGAAAAGGGTGCCAGTTATGCGGAGCACCAATAATGGGTTTGCAGTTTGGCTTTACTTGTAAAATAGGTACTACTACTGGTACCTATGCGATTTGGGCATTTGTGTGGCTATTATAAAATTTAAAGGAAGTGAAGGTTGCCCAGAAGCAGTTGTGATGATGTTGTGCTTTCTCTGCAGAAAAGATTGAAGAATAAATACTGTTTTGTTGTTCATTATTGATGTCAAACAATATTAGTGAGCAGGTATGGCAGAAGAAACACCCCAAGAGTTTGGATTTGGACTGAACGAGGTTTGAGGGCGGGGGGGGAATATAAACCCACAACCTAGCAAGACAAGTTTGTCATGATTTGATAACATAGAGACAGATGAGAAGATGGTACATCTTATTGTGTCGAGGTGCTGTTTAGTTTCAGCTGAAAAATCTAGAAAATGTATTATGTTGTCCAATTGGAAATGATGTTTGTGAAAACAGAGCAGGGATTAGTTCTTAAATTGGGATGATCATATACTACATAAAAATGTATTTTTACTAAATTAAATGCACATGAATTTTATTTGAACTGTTAAGCCTTACCAAGAGTTTAATTTGGTTTGACCCTATAGTGATGATTGGCAGATTGTGGTTTTGGCTAGTGAAAACGTTGATCTTTATACTTAGCAGTTTATTTGTGTGCCCACAAAAAATTAGACAGTCTTTAAGCAAGAAGAAATGCCTCATGGCAACATTTTTCTAGATCATGGTATCAAGCAGTAGCTCCAAACCGAGCAGTCCATCAGGAAATTTAACAAATTAGCATTGGCAGTTCATTCCTGACACAGCCCAATTTCTGATTCTAAGTAAAACTTAGTGCAAAATGCAACGGATTAAAATGGTTTGTTTCGAAGGGTATAGTCCATCTATACTATAGCTTAAATTTCACCTCCTTTTCTTACTGATAGTGGTAATGTAAAGTGTGAAATAGACAGGGTAAGGCTTTGACTGCACTGCAGAAATGTCAGTTTTGCTGACTAAACCCACAGTTGTCATTTCAATGTGATTGACAATTTGTCCAAGAGATTAGATCCATTGCTGTTGTAAAGAGAACAAGTTACAGTTCCTCATGGTTGAGTAGTACTTACTGTTACACTAACTACTAAACATGCCTGAGAAGTAAGATAAGTAGATAACCCTTTTTAACTTACAATATCTTTATGTTTACCAGGCATGACTAAAGGAAATGGGCAAACAGTAGACAGAGGTTGAGATACATGGAATGAACTTGGGAAGCTAGGCCTAATTTTTGCCTAGTCAAATTTTGTGTAGTTGGTTAGACCAAAATGACAGTGGTATTAATTGAGTTAAGTAAATACCTTTGAGAGCCACATACCGATGCAGATGATGATAGCACATATGCAGAAGAAACCAGGATAGCTGAAGACAAAAATTGTTAGCAGGACTTAACAATGTGGGCAGTGTAGGCAAGTATTGCTGTTTTTCAGGACAGTTTTAAGAATTTCGAAGAGTCTGGAAACTACACGAAAATTTGGCGAGAAGAAAATAGCAAGTTGAACAAGCTCACAAGGTGTGTGTGTCAACGACGGTTACCTTACTTATTTCATTTGTGCAAGCCACTGTAATGCAATATAGTACTAGTTCATGTACAGAAAGTTAAACTAGAATGTGATTAAGCAAATGAAAGGTGTGAAAATACAAGCAGCTCATAGAAGAGAGATGCAATGTGGGTGTGGAGTTCAAGTCACTCTTTACCTTTGATAATTAATGGATTAAAGTGTGACATTGTTTGCATGGGCCAGTCCAGTTGCTTTGAAGTACCATGTAATTCGTATCAATTCCAGAGGGCCGTATAGATGGAATAATTAAATGAGACTTACCTGGAAGTTGAAGTTTGATGGAAGTTATAGACTGCTCTCTGGAACTTGATATTAGGAATTCCATCCACACCCCACCCTCCAAATCTATACTATACAAATTATATTACAAAGGGTATAGTACACAATAGTAAATTACCATGAGCATTACAGTAAAAATTGGTTTGTAAAAGATTGACAGTGGATTAACCAAAACAAATACAAGTTGATTTAACTTGGGAGGTCTTAGTGACTCGAGTCTGGACCTGTCCCAGTTCTTTAAAGTCTGGCTCTACGCATGCGCGGTTGTCTCCCATGGTAATTCCTCCTATCAGTTCCAGGGAGCAGTATAGAACTTCAATCAAACTTCAACCCAGGTAAGTTCTCGTTGTAATTATTCAATTATAGACACACTAGACGTTACAACTCGCCGGCCAGGATTCCGTGTATGTTTGTGCCCATAGAGGATAGTGTTACACACAGCGGATGTTCTCCCCGTGGTCGCGGAGACACTACGTGGTTACACCGGCTATCAGCGCGCGCGGTATTTCTCACGGCCAATTTTGATTTTAGATGTATTTGTGGCGTTATATTTGATTTTTATGCATTGTGGCGGGTATATGGGGGTTTTGATGATCCCGATGAATTTCATAATGATTTCCTAAAACACGTCAAAAAATGCTACAGAGAACAAGTGTATAGCGCCTCATTTCATGAAATTTTCATTCCACTCTCAAAATGGCGATGTGGTACCCGCGCAGTAGCAAGGGTAGCATGCCGTGATTATACTCCGCGTTACGGTACACAGCATCCACCTTCTATCCGCCTTAGTGGGCCAATCTACAGGGTAGCCATTGGGGTAGGTACAGCAGAGTACCACGTTACTGTATACCTATAACTGTTTGTACTTTGGAAGTCCTATCTCGCAGCTACTGCCTCGCAATTAGCCAAGTGTGTACTGTGCAGTAGCTGCCGCGTTAGACATGGTGTAGCTGCGTATAGGCTACCACGGGAGTAAGAAAAGGGCGTGTAGTTTTTTCTTGTAACTTTGTCTACTTGTTTGTTCAATGAACCTATGAAACTTATTGGTATGTGTACTAAGCAATGAAAATTCAGAGAAATTTAGTATCCTCAGAAAATCTTGTGTCCCTTTTAAGTAAGCTGAGTTTTAATGTGGGTTTGCATCATTTACTGAAATGACGGTTCAAATGTGCTAATGCAAAGGAGAGAGATTTTATTAAGTGGTCCAAACAGCTATCTCTCATACACAGAATCTGTTAGAACTATCACTTTTAACCATTAATGAGCAGTAGTGTCCTAACCCATTATTAAAACAAAATCTCAACCTGGGGCTAGATGGCATTTCCTGCAGGGCAGTTCTACAGTAACGGAAGGATAAACAGACCCTGTTTTTTGGACTTTCAACCATTACAAAACAAAAAGGATTTTAATAACACTGTCAACTCCTGAATTCTAATGAATGCTACTTGTTACACCTTTAATATCTTTTTTCAACAAAACACTTTTCGTTAACAATATTTCATATTAATGAGCTTGGTAACGGAAGGATGCCCATTTGATCATTCCATTTAATGCATTACATTCCTATATGCAATTCTCCTGAGAGTTTTTGTTGTAATTACTGCTCCAGATTGTGGAGAACAAATAGAGAATTAGGCATTTTTAAAAATGAGTAAACGCCTTAAACTTTTTTAAAGCCGGAAGAATTTCAGACTGTCTACTGTAAATGTCTGAATATTTGGATGCAGTTGGGATTGTAGTTTTCACAAATTAAATCAACTTTAAAGACATGGTAAATATCAAATAATAAAGGCAATCGTGTTTATAACAGTGGGCGTATCCCTGCCCGCTCTGAGGGGCAAATTTTTCCCATTCCTTGGGAATTTTCCCTCTCACGGGGGGTCAAAAGGCCAATTTTTCCCAGTCAGAGGGCTAAAAAATGGCTGATTTAGCATGATTTTTGCAAATTAAACCTAAAAACAACACGTTTTTGCAGTGTAAGTGTAATGACATTCACGGTTGTGGAGCTGTATTCTCTACGAATATTGATTTTAAGTATCACAAAAACCTCCTTCTGTAATCATTTTTGTATATTGTGTATTTAGGAAAGGTTCTGGACCAAATCCCGACAAAAAATGTTTGAGTTATAATTCTTATTATTTTTGAGTAAACAAAAGTTAAAATCACTATGAAATATCATAAATATGAATCGGTATTGGAGCTTAACAGGCTTGTTATGTAAATAATTGCTACACCGCACAGCTCATGGATGAATTAAAGTTCCAAATATTTATGTACCAACCACCACAATGAAATCATGTTCCCTTTACATAATGCTAAAAAAAGTATGCAACAAACCCAACTCACCCATTATCTGCTTACATCTCCTTTTTGACAGGACTTTCTTTCCAAATAAACTGACATGTCTTGAAGAAGTTTCTGGAGAGCATCAAAGAGAGTGCTGTGTGACACTTTGTCTCAGTTTATGACTTGGCTGAACTGGTGACTTGACTTGAATTAACTTTGCTAGTTCCACCCTTGCGCAGTCCAGTGAGTTGACTTTGATGATTCCCAAGCAACTGGTGACTGGAACTACCAGACAGAATGGTAGTACAAACGTGCAGGTCCCATTGGTAATTCCTGAAGAATTACTATCCGTTGCAGGCAAGAAGTAATGGATCCCAATATTCAATACTACTTCTTTCATTCCATCTATGCAAAACATGTATGGAACTATAAAAGTATTCCCAATAGGGACCAGGTTCTGTCTCAGATGGCAGCTGTTGTCGGTGTCTAGTGGCCATTGGCAAGAGGCCAGGGGGTCCTCCATGTTGCTTGATGTGATATATAGTAACATGTTGTATGCTTCCCTGTCAAACACATGGTCAAATACCTAAACCAATCTAGTACCGTACACTGTGTCCCCATACAAAAAAAAGCTTTATTTTCAGGGAGTATATAATCTGACTCAACAACGTTGGAGATAGTTTTACCTGTTTCACCACAAAGGACTACATATCAATATTGTTAAACCTTCTTCCCGGAAATAAAGGTTCCGTTATAAACAACCACCCTGTTTTTCTCAGGTCCTTCTCACCAATTAGACAGTACCGCATCCACATTCAACTGTCCCGTTCTGTACTAAAATAACTTCACCTTCTTTCCTCTATGGGAAAGACTTTTTATTTTCTCCGGTGTGGTTAACGATAGTTTCATTTTATTTTTGAAAGTATCGAGGAAGATGAAGTTAAGTTACATTTGCTAAAAATCCACACCTGAAGCCTTTTTTGTCTGGAAGCACAATGTAGTCAATACCTACCATAAAAAATGTGTTTAGGTCAATGAGTACCTTACACAACACTTCACTAAAATCTCAGCTGATCAAAGTGAGTAATAGAAACAAATTTAATATTCTGAATATACAATTTGTGATGAATTACATAAATCTGTCTTGCCTGTCCCTGCAGACACAGTTTGACTTAGTCCCTACTTACGCACCATTATACATATTATAAATCTCCCATCACATATGCAGGCTCATCTGGTTTAATATTTGACCAGCGTGTAAATGCTGGGTATAAAGTCATTGTAATGCTGCTGCTGATTCTACACTATAGCTTTGTCCCATACTGAACTCAATAATTAAAACGCTCAAACATAAGGCATAGTAATCATTTAACATAATATCTTATATCATCACTTAAGTTACAGAAGATATCATTTGATTAAAATTGCATTAAACATCATTTGCAACTGTAAAAACTCAATTTTAATTTTCAGTCAGCAAATAAGTAATTAAGCTTCAACATAATTTATAATCCCTGATCATGAACAACATAGCACAGTCATTCAACCCCCCCATTTTTTTACCTCAACAACCTTCCGCCACCCCACTGCATACGTAAGCTCCCACAGTTATGTGCATCCAAGCCACTGCCATAACATCACACAGTGGTTGCATGTGACTATACCTGAGAGGTCCCAACGGGAGACTGCTTCCGCTTCAAAGCTCCCAGTTAAAATAGGCATCTGGAACACAACCAAGTCTAACCTAATACCTGCTAAGCAATGCTTTTTTAGCCACACTAGCTCCACCCGGCGCCGCTTGGTTTTAAGGCAGCATCACAGCAGCAGGGGAAAGTACACAAGGGACTTAGTTGGTCCACCAGTTGTCGCCATTGCAGGGCTATTTTTTGTTGCAGGGTTGGAGGACAACGATCCTCTTATACCACTTTCCTTATCATAAAGCTATCTGTCAGCAGGGTTGAAGTACACAGATAAGCAAGGATTGTTGTTTTTCCTCCTAATTTCCTTGTAGTGAAATCAGTATAGAGTCTCTCATGGAGTTCGGGTGTCCTGACCTTGATGAAAACGGCTCCTTTGTTGAGCAAAAGTTACTAAGAAACTGAGGAAAGGCCTATTTTATATTGTATCGGGCAATAATATAAAATTTGTATTGTTAGTTTTGGGAATACACTTAGAACCTATGACAAAGGTGAAGTATTCCTTGAGACAAATTGAATCATTTAATGCGATTTATTCGGTTCCACATAGTTTAACGAGGCATTGGCTCTTCTAACACTACCTGAATTATAGAATACCACCCTATACTTAATCCCTTGATAGAGGTCTAGGGTTAAATACACAAAATGTTGCTGGGAATTCAATCTATTCCAGCATGTACTGCCTTTGTATAGTTTGAGCTGTTACAAATTGTGTGTTATTACCAAGATGGAAGAAACCCCAGAAAGAAGGCAGGGAATACCCTTCTTAACCCCCGAGGTCTACCACACTTTCTTATAGTATCTCTGTTTGGCTTAGTTCATGACATAGGACGATATAAACTCTGAGTAACCAACCAAATTAGACCTTCTAAATATCTGTGCAAACCTTTTAAGCTTTTCTTACCAATGTCTCTGATTGGCCAAATACATCATATGACTCTATGTATAACCAGTAGAATCGGCCGGTAGACCTCATGGGGTTAAGCAACTGTACCTTGTGTTTTGCTTACTCTAAAAAGTGATATTTTCCGCACATGTCATTTTTTTTCGCACGCAATTTTTAGCATTTTCACTTGTTTTTACATCGCTTTTTTTCAGCTATGCTATATAGACTTACACACAAAAAAAATTGCGTGTTCTTAATTAGGCGCTTGCTCGGGGTGCGCAAAAAGCACGGAAATTAATGTAGCGCGAATATTTCCATTTTTGACAGTAAATTACCAGGTAGGGCAAGGTAGACTTCTTATCCCTACCCTCCTCATAACACATTTCTATCAATTTAATACTATTCCATTATCTGTAGTATTTAGGTATGTAAATTAAGTAAAAAACCAATTTTAAATGCTTTCATATTAATTTCACTCGAGAGGAGAAGGAAGCTTTTGTAATACCAGTAGACCAATTTCTAATTAAATGTTTCAGTAAACGAGAGTGGTAATTAAAAATGAACACCTGAACTTTAGCCATCGTATAGTAATCATTACTACCTAAGCCGACAAACTAACATAGATAATGTTTAAACTTAAGCATACTGCAAAACCATTCAATTTTACATTTGGTTACTTTGGGTTTTTGTTTGGGGGGGGTTGGTCTGAAAACAACCAACCTTTTTGCCAGTACCATATCAGTTAAAGGTTAACCATTTTTCTTACATGAATTTACTTAATTTTTTGTGACTTGAAATGTTTGAAGATAAAATTGCCTGTGAAAATGGAATAATTATTATATTGGGGATGAGTGCAGTGAGTTGTGTCCAGTTATACTGCATTCAGTTGTACTACTTTCAGTATAGAGTCTGTGACCCTTTGACATCCAAACTCTCAAAGGTGATCATGTTCCACTCTGCAGTAAATAAACTGCAGTTAATATGGTACATTTACCAAGATAATACTATGATCTTAGCTAATTGGACAATGTTAAATTTTGCTTTTTTTTTTCAACAAAGGTCATGTTTCTTCTTCCGACAGTGAACAGATTAGTACTGCCTGCATGTATTATTTAGCAGATAATGGAGAGTCTGATAACCCCAGAGGGACCTTAGCAATATTGGGGTATGTTGATGCATAATCAACACCTCAAGGAAATCCTCACATTCCTGACCCTAAAGAAAATTTAATATTCCAAGTTGCATTTTGCTATAAAGTCTTGAATGGCTGTTCTGTAGTGATTATGCATGATTTCCCAAGTGCATTGATACTTGCTTACTACGATAAAAGAGACCCCTCAAACAAATGCGTTTCTTGAACAGGAAATGATTCTTCTCAAAGAATCATGTGAATAGTCTTTTAATTGATTATGAATGTTCATATAATTGAAGCATCACTTGGTTCCTTTCTGACGAAGTTCATAAACTTCAAGTGCCTGTTCGGTAAGAAAATATTCGTATTTTAATGAGCCATATGATCGTAGCATGAAAATTATGGGGAGAAATAGTGTGAAATAAAGCTGTTTTAAGCCACTTGTGTGACTACATTGTAAACGAGAGGAGGTATTTTTTCCCACAATGCAATTTTCTTTCGGTTTTTTTTCACTGTTTGTCGTATGAATTTATAGTGACAAAAAGTACCTTTAATGAAACAGAACTCATCCCAATCTTGCAATTCAAGTACTTTTTTGTCACTATAAATTCCTTATATTATAGAATGGGAGGGCCTTATATGCATGATTCTAGCAGAATCTACGACGAAGCGAAAACTCAATACAAATACTCAACCAATATCATTACGGGCCCCCGCTTGGTAAACTCTGAAATAAAGCTGAAATCCACTAGTGCTGCGTTCACTGGTATCCACATCACCACAGTCCTCTAGTGGCCCAGTGGCCATTTCTCATGCTAGAAACGAGAGGCTGCCGGGTTTCCGACCGTTCTTTTTCGTCTTTAGTTATTTCTGTGCTCGCCAGTTTCCTTCTCCGAGCTTCAATATACTATTTACTATAATTATGTGACAACCAGTGCAAAAAGTTGTATTGGAAGAAATGCATTGTGGGAAGAACACTGTACCACCTCCTCTTGCATTTATAACCATGAGCCCTGATTTGAAAGTGGACTTGATTTTGAAAACCTATTTGGATCCATAATATACATTTTACATGTTGAAGTTTAATTGTGTGTTTAGGAGAAACGATTTGGAGTTGTAAAGGGAAATATGTACAGCCAATATAGGATTTATTGTGAATTTGTGATCAAGAATAAAGACAAGTGGAAAGGTTTGGGTAGATTGAGAAGAAAGCCAGGCTTTGGGACAGGAGGGCCGTGGAGGGAGGGGGAAGGAGGTAAAATGGAGGGGAAAATCAGCCCTTAATTTGGCCAATCTTGATAAGACCCACTATGACGTGAATTCAGGTTGCTTCCACCGGTACATATTACGCTAATTGAAGACATGATATTGGTACATCTGATATTGGGGAGCACTAGCGTCATTTACTGGTTTGATTGACAGCTCGCTGTTCAAATTTTAGCACCAAAAATCAGATATAGGGAGTGCTTCCAAAATAGGACATCCCTTCAAAATTTGAAGGGGGGGGGGGGGGGGAGTTATTTTAAGGTTCCTTAGGTAAACTCTTCCAGAGAGAATTGTCACGGAAGAGTAATCGTGAAAAGGCAGGACTTGGCTGGCGGATTGCTTGGTAACCCTGTCAATATGTGATTGTGTATTTTTGAATGCCAGGTTTATTTTGGATGGCAGTTTTGAAGTCTTTGTCTGAATTGAAGGTTCTTGGAAAATATTCAAACTATTTTGAGACCAGTTTAATTCTGTTGCCCTAGTTTGTGATTTAGCAGGATCCAGAATGCATGGATTGGTTATTTTAATGCTTCATTATCAGGCTTCTCAGGCCCTGATGAACATTGAGGAGTCTGCGAGAACCTATTCAGGTCCCAAAAGGACCTTTGCGAGAACCTTGAGAACCTCCAAGTTCTCTGCTTTTACGTTCTCATTCGAAGAGTTTGCGAGAACCGAACAAAATTTTTTTTGTAACATTCTCAAATATAATTGAAAGAAGAATCATAGTGTACTAGTCTAATAACCTAAAGGACTGGTTTCAAGTTTTGTTATCGACAAAACTGAATTCCTGGATTTGTTATATAAAAACAGATTAAATAGAACATTCCTTTGTTTGTTTGTCAAGAAACCTGTTGTCAAAGCTCCGGCAAATGCGTCCTTCGCTCAGAATTATCAGCTGTCAAAAGCTTGATTTGATCGTAAAACAAACCTCTTCTGCGAACCCCTGGATAGGCTTTTTATTTAATAACTTTTCAAATTTGGTCCCAACAGTCCATTGAATATGATCGGTATACATATCAATGGGATAAATATCTTTTTTTCTAAAAATTATTCATATTGTTGCCTAAAATTATAACGAAAATTGCTGGAAATGACATTACTTACACATTGGAATCAAAGAGTCTTTTTATCTTGGGTACAGAGAAGTAGCACATTTCCGAATATGACAACAATTCGAGCAGACATGCTCAGTGTGCCTGAAAGTGATTGGTAGAGGAAAATGGCAGTAAGTGTCGCAACAATCAAGGAGGAACGAGCTTTGAATGAAGTTACGTTCGGTTTGTTAATTGATATTGATCAAAAATGCAAAACCATGGTTGATAATTTGTTAGTCATGCAAGTGGAAACGCTTCGCAGAAGGGTTCATGTATGGAAACATGTGTGTTACTTACATTTTCACTATTTGGACATCAGTGAATTTTATGATATCTTTAATTTTTCACGAAAAATAAAAACAAAATAACATATCATGAAATGTTTTTATCGTTTGATTGGCACAAACTTTTGCGGCGAACCCGTTGGTTTCTCGCAGGTGTAATTTTGGTCGAACTTAACCGAAACGGTTCTCAGTTCTCGTCAAATTTCCGGCCTGCTCTCTTTACAAAAAAAAATGTTGTTTTGGTAAATGACCAAAAATATTAGGCTACGTAGGTTGGCAGATGTCACTGTTTGCAATTTACATAATTTCAAACTTAAGCATTTGGTAAATTTTCAAAAAATGGGCAGAACGGTAAAAACAAACATTTTCTGAAAATAAAACATTTAAAAAAAAAAACAATGTTGTATTTTTGTTACAGTAGAAAAAAATGATCATCAGGCAAGTAATGTTACACCACATAACAGTCTTTCTCGGATCGTGTTGTTTGGAGAACAACATGATTATGCCAATAACAGTAATTTTTATATTGGCATAATCATGCCAAGTTAATACCAGAGCCTGATTCTGGTGAAAATGAAATTCCAGGGGAGCATAACCTACCTATAGTACAATAAAGTAGACCTATTTAATGCATCTGAGTTAATATTTTACAATATTTGGGGGAAATTCATAGACATCTGACATAAGGATCTGTTCCCCCCACAATGATGCAATTAACAATACTTAGCTCACATTTGGTTTTCTACAATATTGATAAGAACACTTCACATTTATGTTGTCAAATTTGCACAGGAGTATGAATAGAAATGATTCTATTACTATATTTTGATTTATAGTACGTCAATTAGCATTGTTATATCACTATCAGTGTGCACAAAATTGGTAGTATTAAACCTATTTGTTAATGCCTTGATATCATATCATCCATACCATTACTATTCATATGATCATGAATATTATTCCTCTTGGTAATTTCCACAAGGTTAATGTAAAATGCAAGCTCACAAAATTCACAACTCAATCGATATAATTATAACACCAGGGAGCATGCACATATTTGCAGCCATTTATGTGTGTATAATTGAGAAGTACAATTTTTGTCCTTCTTACAAACCTTGACAAAAAGCACATCCTCTGGTATCTCTGTTAAATTGCTTACATTGAATCATTAATAGTGGGATGAAAATAGTAACAATTTGTCTGTGTGAAGCATTCCTGGGCCAAAGCAACAGACTTATAGGGAAATGTTGCCTACCTCTGAAAAGCTACAATGGTGCGAGAGTTCCGTGTCTGCATAACCCACGGATTTATGAAATTCACAGCACAGTGCTGTGTTGTTTTGGCACAGAGACTTGGGTTTCTGGAGTGTAAATCCTTTGGATGCCAGGGATGCTCTTGTCCTCCAGATCAGCTGTAGCATCGGTATACTACCAACTAAACACAGCAGCAGCAGTGTAGGGTTGGTATAAACCTACATCAGTAAACTCCCTAGGTTGAAATTAGGGCAAGAGGTTATGATCTGTAATGAAATAATAGTTACAATGATTAAATGGGAAAGTTCATGAGAACAGAATTGAGGTTTTTTTTTGTAAAATGTTACTAACTTGTATGGCAAAGAAATTGCAAATAAAAGAATTAGTCTGACATACATTTTTAGGCATCCAGGGATATGCAAAGAAAGATTTCCAATTGAAAGTAGAGGATGTAAAATTGTAGATCTTAAAGCCTCCCTTTGATGGTTTGCATAATGTTTGTTTTGGAAACAGGGTTGTTGAGCTCACATTGCTATTTAAAATTACACAACTCACCTTATTATGTCAGAATAGTAAGCTCCTGGTTTATGTCAAACTCTATAAACTGGCCTGATAAATGCGTTATGGGCAGCATTTGATCAATCTGACGTGGGAGGTTTCCCTTTCCAATTGAAGCATATTCATTTAGGAAGTAACTAACTGAATTACGAGACCAGCCCTTTCTATTTCATAGCAAAATAATGTATCGCCATGGCGATGCATTGTCAACAAACATTTGCTGCTTTCCTGATGATGTTGTATTACCTGTCTCGGATTATACACCGTGACAGCAATTCAAATTCAATTTTGATTTTCGGTTAAATATCATCATTTTGCACAATTGATTTCCAGAGTACCCGACTGCCAACTATACTTGCAGATTTCACTGATATTAACGTCAAAATTAAATGTTTGCGCATATCATGATGAGACCTGGGAACCACATCATGACCAATGCTTTCATAAAGTGAGTTGAATTGTTTGTTATTCTTTCCTCGTTTGGCATTTGTGATACAAAACTGTCCGCAAGAACTAAATTTGCTGAGGAAACTTCCTTCAAAAGTAGATGCTGTGCAATGTTTGAAAAGTAAACTTTAGAAGAACCTTTTGGAATGCTGACCAAGTATTAGCCATTCATAACAGTCTTGATCTGGTATGATTTAAGCTCCAGGAATGTAGTAGAGCCAGCGAGCCGACTAATCACATTCCCAAATCAGCAGACATAGGAACTATGCACCTTTAGTTTTAGATGATGTGCCAAATTGGCAGCGAACATCGACACATGGATATTGTTTCTATCTAAAGCACACGCCATTCTACTGTGTATCTCATACAAAAATATATAAAGTAAAAAAGAATCTCAATTTCAAAGAAAACAGTACATAATTAAAGATACATTTAAATAACTTCCAAAGTTTTTGCTAAACATTTTGCCAAGTTAGTCAAAAGTCAGCATCATTCAATAAAATAATTGAAAATTTTGACTACTTTATTTCATATTTGCCTTAAAAATCTAGTTGGTAAGTGGAAGCCATTTTGGTAGCAAGTCTCAGCACTTCTTATACCAAGTAGGGCCTACCCATAAAGCTAATTTACAATAAAACTGAGATATTCAATCTAATGTATGTGAATCTTGGCATAGCATGGAGGAATATGTAAATTAATGTCCACATTTATTTGGATTTTCTTGGTGGTTTTTGCCATTAAAATAAGTATTCTTAATTTCCTCTTAGTTGTAAATTGGCCAAATAAACTGAAATTGAATGCTCATGAACCACCATCCTCTTTTTTCTGTGATGCACTATAATTTGCAATAGGAAGCATTTGATGTCAGATTATGATTGGGTTAAATTGCTTATACTACATGTCGAACTCACAACCAATGCCTTTGGCTGCTATACACCTTAGTGTATAAGAATAACAGACAAAATGCCTGCAGCAGTGTAACATGCACAAATATGATAGTGGTGTTTACTGAAATGTAAATAGATAAGTCACTACTGATGTGGCAGTTAGGGCCTTTAGTCACTGATTGGGTGCACATTTGGATGGTTTCAAAGTCTCTTACTAGTCTTGCACAGCCATCCTTGAAGCTAAGCCTTATCTGAATGTCCAGGTTATATCGAATAATGCATTAAATTACAATATGACCATATAAGGTAACTTACTTGGACAGTTACAATAATCATGACCATTTTATAGGCTATAGGCAACTTTAGTATACCAATTTACCAACTCCAATAAGAAATCTCTAGGCCTATTATCCTTAGCCAACTTCATGACCAAGAGAAAGTGGACAACCAAGGCAACATCTTTTTTGATCCATCCCTAGTGGCCTTGCTGGTCAGTTGGTACTTGTCTCCCACTACGCTAGTTTTTAACATCTTGGTAGTTAGGCCCAAGACAGAAAAACAAACTTGCCAGTGCCATGTTGGTAGTGACTTCAATCTTTTCATAGCTCTACATAGGATATACCATATAATAAAGTCATGTTGTAGGGAAATAGGAAAAGAGTGGTTGGAAACAAGTTGGTAAAAATCTTAGATGTAGTATGTTAAAACTCTGGAAGATATCAAACTGCTAATGATATGTGGCCTCATACTCACCTGAAAGTTTGACTCTGAAGTGAATATTGAAACTTGCCAGTCTTTCTTTTTTTCTTCTGACCTGAACATGGGGTCACATATTTGTGCATGCACTCTAAGTAGCCTGTACATGTTAGTGGAACCCAGGCATGACACTATGAAAGTGTACATTTACTTAATTCCATTGCTGTGCTAGCATATACCATATATCAGATATCAATAGGGTGAGAGTAACTACCCAGAGCTGCAGATACTACCACAAAACTTGTCAGCTAATTTCCTTTTCTGGACTATTCCTGATTTTTTCAGCTCTGACTTTGTCAGTCAATATACCTGAATTCAAGTTGGTTTGGTTGAGGTCGCACAGCACTAAGTTTCTTGTCTTGACTTTCTTTTGCCTTAAGGGGGTTATTTTTTTCTCACAGCAACTCAGTATGGTGGAGTGAAAAAGTGAAGGTTAGTAGAAATTGCTTGAGTTACATGGGGTCAAACTCTAGACTAACACGCTAACTGTGGCATTAACTTGTACAATCTACTTTTCCACTCATGAGTCTATACTTGCAGCCCTATTGAACTCCGATATAGTGTGGGGTCTTTTTTCTGTACAATCAGTTTATTTTTGGTACGCTTGACTTCTTTTGTGTGTCCACACACACCTTATTCAGAATAGGTATTGTTCCAGGACTAGTAGGTTGACGGTGAATTAGCTCTTGAAGTCTTGGTAGTCCTGTTGGTGTACATTGCTAAACAATTATTGGGTTCAGTGGGTTGCAATAACTTCAATAAAACTGTGTAATTTAACATGAAATCAGAACAGTAGTTTAAATTACAAATTAGGTGTGCATATTAAATGTTGCTCCATGCTATTCCAATTGTGTGCAGACTGCTTTATGTAATACAACTATTGAAACTACATGTAGGCCTACACCTGAATTTTTCTGTCTTCTGTAGTTATAGGACAATTTTGCATAGATAAGAAGTGATTTAAAGGGCCAGGCTAGTTATGGCTTCTTTTGCTCTCAAAAAGATATGGGAGGCCTAGGGGAACCAAATTTGAAAATGATCAGGGTCAAGTGCAACACCAACCATAATACTTAAAGCAGTGTACATGTAGTAGGCCTACCCATTTGTAGGAAGTAGACAGGTCAGTGGCCCAGAGGGCGTACATGGCCGCTGTGAAAAAAGTGACCCTAACCATGCTAGCAGTCAACCTGCAATACAAGAAACAGTACATAGGGCCTACTTCTTTCCGTTACCAGCAAAAAAGAAGAAAAATCAATAATCTTTCAGATCAAACTCAACCATCTTAATAAATCCAATCATCAAGATCACATTTCTGACCATCTTGCCAACTAGTTGGTTTAGAAGTCAAACCTATCCCTCCATGCAAGCATATCAATAGGCCAAGTGGCAGAAAGCACTGGCTGAAATTAAAGATAGACTACAGTACATGTAACAGACATAGTTCTGTTTGGGGTTGTTGATCTAAAATCAGTAGGCAACCTGGATTATATTTCTTATATAATTTGGGCCCATTTTCGACTCAATGACCTGGCTCAATGACACAAGGTTACACTCACTGATGGGAGTTTGTTCTCACTCTCTCTCTACCCCAATCCCCTAAATTTGACCAAACCCTGATCTCCACCTGGGTGAATTTCATAAAATTTTGGGCAAATTTTAAAAATTAGCCAGGTTCTGCTCAAAATAAAGTAAGGTCTTTATACAATATTCCATTTTGTTCTAGTTGCACATTTGTATTCCAGTTTCACTACACTGTATCAATATTCTTCTAACCTTAAAATGCACTTTACAATTTGCTAATCAGGTTATCAGGCCAAATCCAAACTAAATTGATCATGGAAACCCACACTGTTGATTTATATAATATGTAATATAATATGTATGCAATGTCAGTGAGAGAGGATTTGAGGGCAACCAAATTGAAAATCTCTGGGAAATGCCAGCAGCTATTATTTTTTTGCAAGAAGTGGCCTTGTTTTGCCATATGGCCTCTAATCATTGTTTTTTGCTACTTAAAATGGAAATTTCTATATCTTTCATCCTTCTTTCCATCTCTCATAACATAGAGAAACAACATTGTGGGAAGTAAGGGTGTGCCATACAAAGGGCTTTTGCTCATGGTATGAAGGACCCTTTCTATTGGGTCATGCCTTTCAACTTCTTTTCAAATTTACCACTCTTACAAAGCTTTTCCAATTTGTGAGTTTTAATTTAAGTTCCAGATACCCTACCATTCAGCGAAATAAAAAATATTCTTTGAGAATGCTGCGTATGGTATTTTTCCCCTTCTCTTTTGAAATATAGCAGCAGTCCTACGAATAATGCAAAATTTCCAAAAGACATTAAGTCTGGTAACTGTTATACATGTGCTAGCTGTCAGACAGTTTGTATACAATTGAACTTAGCGGATTATCAGGTATGTCCTTATCTATAGACTGGTTTAATCCTCTAACTAATGAAAGGTCATGCTGTAACACAAGTCATAATCTTCTATAAATTAATCCTATAACTTGACATTATGACTAAAGTAAGTCAAAAATGATGTCTTAAATGACTAAAATACAGAAAATTTACTAATTTATTTTTACATTGCAAAGTGGCAAATTTACACTGTTTTATTGTATTATTCATCAAAGTGTACATCAGTACTTGCTTAAGCTACTTGTACTGTTGTAGTGGTGTTCAGATATTTTTGATCATAATATGTACATATTTTTAGAGTACGAATATTAAGTTAAATTATTTCATCTGAACCATTGGTCTAAGTATAGTATGTGTACCTAATCTTACGTGCATATTTGATTTACAAGAAATTTGTAATTTTGTATTTTTTGTCCGTAAACAGGCAGAAATTACAACACAGTAGCCTATGATGGGCTGGCGTTATACAAACATTCGTGCATAATAACAAAACGGAATGTCAGTTCTCAACTAAAATTTTGGACCTTTTCTTGAGGATATCTAGTGAATCATAAACAAAAAATAAAGGTTCTAGGATCACAAAATACACCTTTAATCAGGTGGCGCCCACTTCTAAGAAGTTTTGAAATCAAATGGGTCAGTTTCAGTTACTTATTTTGATCATACAGAATCTGACACCAAAATGGGTATTTTGACCTATCTAAAGGTAGAAAATGGGTGGAGCCCATTGTGGCATACCATACATGTTGTATCCCACTCTCCCCGGCATGCTGAGTACCACTTAACAACACATGTACAGTCTGCAACCAAACACTTCAGTTTTGAAAATACACTTTATCTATCAAACATGATAACTTACCAGGTTGCTTGAGATGCAGTCTATCGGTCTGCAGGATCGGAAATACACCACATGTGCACACACTGGGCTGTGACCATAGCAAACAGGAGCAATAGCCAATTTTGACACACATAATACATGTACCACATACAGGTACAGGCCAGAAGAAGACCTAAATAGCTGCTGAGAATAGGGAGAGAGTGAGTGGACTGACATGCTATGCCCCAATGCACATGGCCAAGGTGAGGCTAGAGTGTTCCCAGGGGTCGCTCTAGGTGCTATAGTAGTCTGAAACCCACACTATGAAAAAGGGAAACCAACCAGAGGAATTTGTCCTGTGTCAACCACAAATCACCTCAAGTATGTGACCTGCTAAACTTTCTATGCATAGTACATCAACCCACTACATATGCAGTGTATGGCCCATTCTAAAATCTACCATAAACCATGACAAATCTTTGGTGCCAATTAATTTTGGTGAATTTCAAACAAGCCCAATCTAACATAAATTTCACCTGGCAAAACTTACGTTTCAAAGATTCAAAATCTCAAATGTTCTCTTTTGAAGTTTTAGGTTTATCAAAATGTAAAAGCTGCAAAGAGGGCTTAAGAAAATTTGGCATGAAAAAATGTTTGGAGTAATTTACAAATCCCCTGCTGTCAGGAGAACCTCAAGGTATTTTAAAGAACACACACACCCATTGATAGGGATCGGAGATGGATGCCAAGAAATTTGACCCGCCAGAGAGTCATATTGGAAAAATAAAGTAACTAATTTGAGACCAGGTTTGAGACTTTGCCTGTTTGTGCTACTGCAAAATTTGTCTTTAATTTGCATATTTGCCTTTCACTCTAAGCAATGAATGTGTGTAATTGGAACAATTTGCGGCAAATTTGGGCTCTAGGGAACCCAAATATTTGAGCATGAATTGATGACAAATTAAGAATGAATGTGAAAAATGTAGCATCTACCATCCCTGTTCATAGTAACACATAGTTTGTACAATGTGTGATACTCCCAAGGTTCGTCTGTGGTGAGTTGATGATACAAAATTAATGCTATTCCCCTGCTTGTTCAGAATTTATTACATGAATTATGCATCAGTTATACAATAAAATCATGATAGTTTCACAGAATAAATTCATTGCTGTAGAGCTTGTGTACAATCGTGATATCAATATTATTTTGATGAGAATGGGTAGTCTACGAGACTACTAAAACAAATATTGCTGTCATGATCAAGGCTGGTTATTGACAATTTACAGCCCCAGCAAAATAGGATAACCCTCGTGAAACAGAGGAGAGAGATTTTCTCATAATAATGATTAGCACAATGGCCTCCTTTTGATATACAAATTACAATGTCTAGAAGAGCATATAGAGGTATTGTGACAAGCTGCCAATGTAGGATAAATATTGACACTAAGTTTACTAAAACAAAGTAATATTATGCCAAAATAGCAAAAAAAAGTTTTTATAGCAAAGAATTGAAAATCAGGAAAAAGTTTGGTACAATTTACGATACGTCGAATACGAATCCATTTTGATGAACATATTTCAACATGGATGAATTTGTAAGATGTATGACCATTCCATAAGACAAAGAAGAAGAAGGTAGCACAATTCCGGGTATAGATAACATAGACCTGATTGAAGATACTTACAAGTATGACCTGGACTGATGGTAAGTTTCACCTCTTCTGAACCTCTAGATGATCTTTAGATGATGGTATGGATCTTGCACACGTCCCCATTGTAGGCCTGTTGTAGGTACATTAACACCTCTTACGGGGCTAACCAGTCACCCACACATCCACCATGTGCTGCTGTACCACCCCCCCCCCCTGCTCCTCGATGGAGCAACAACAATGACCGGTTGTTCTCAAGTTGACCGCACTATTTTCACTCGGATCCATGCCCTAATGCTGTGACTGTTGAGTTGAAGTAGCCAGACACCACCACTGCATGTTTCCGTGGTATCCCCCTCCTCCTTCCCCGACCAACCTGCCGCCAAAGGTCTGGCGGTCGGTGTGATAGGAAGCCGACCAGGAATTTGGCCTTAAAAAGCTCCCTGCTGTTATCCCCTGCACCTCAAATAGGTCATCTTGCAGGTCAAGTACTCATGGAAGTCATGCTGTGCCATCATTCCACCTTGGCACCTGGATGGGGACAAGGATCTCAATGAAAGAAGACCCAGTTGATGACAGGGGACCGACACAAGCACTGCATGTGTAGGAATGCTTGGTTCCACCACACATCGGATGTCTGTCATCTGAGAAAAGCGAAGGGGGCGACTTCCACTCTGTTACGTGCACCTTCCTTCCTATCCCCTCTGCTCGCCCCTTCCACCGCCCCGATTTCTTAACTGCTTGGTCTCCTCTGTGTTCAGTCAAATGCATAGAGTACATATATGGAAGGGTTTTCCCCATGCTTGTACGTTACATGCCAGTCTTAACAGTGAGCGTCACACAAGCACCAGAGCAGGCCTTGGCTGCCTGCTGCATTGAGTTCTTCCGCCTCTCTGAACAAATTCCAATTCCAGCTATGGTTTATAGGCCATACAAATAAGGCAGCTTACACTGGTGGACAAGTTTGGAATCCCTCAGGGAGGAGGGAATTTTAATCAAGAGATGCTTGAGTTTTAGGCTGGAAATAACAGCTTGTGTTGGACTATTTATGTCAGCGTGCGTAGCACAGCTGACATATTGTGCTCCTAGGCGTTATTTCTTTCTTTCTTTCCCTTCCTTCTTTCTTTCTTTCCAAACGCTCCTTTAAAATGCTTTCTCCTAACCAAACGCTTGGGCCGATTTCAACCAAACTTGTTCTGAAGAACTACTGGACCAAGCGTTATATATGTGTACAATATTTGTGACAAAGTTCATGCATGCCGATTAAAGGGGCATTCTTTGAAAATCTATAAATTCCTTCTTCTGCCATAAAATCAATTGCTATGTACAAATTTCAGTCAGAAGAACCATTAACCCATGCCCATATAGGGTGTACACAGATTGAGGTGAAAGACAGTGTAGGCCGATTAAAGGGGCATTCTTCTTGATTCTTTGAAAAACTATTAATTCCTTCTTCTTCCATAAATCATTGCTATGATCACAAATTTTCATCAGTCAAAAGAACCATTTACCCAAGGCCTAGATATAGGGTGTACACAGATTGAGGTGAAAGACAGTGTAGGCCGATTAAAGGGGCATTCTTTGAAAATCTATAAATTCCATTTTCTGTCTAGCCTCAAATTAATCTGCATTATCAATCAGCACGTTGGTCTGAAGAACCAACTGAACCCAAACCCATAAAAGGGGTGTAAACCTTGGGGTCAAAGGTCATGTGCCGATTAAAGGGGCATTCTTCATCAAATCTATAAATCGCTGCTTTGGTCGCAAATTAAATGCTATGATCACGTAAATTAGAGAACTTCTGAACATCAAGGATCATATAGGAGTTATCACAGATTGGGTGAAAGACAATGTTGCCTGATTAAAGGGTATTTTTGAAAATTCGAAATTCAATATACACTGATTAAAGGGGCATTCTTTGAAAATCTGTAAATTGCATTTACCTCCTCCTTACTTATCAAATAACCCTCCGTTCAAATTTAACAGGTTCACTAGGTGTGGTCAAAGGTCCTAGAACAGTGCATGGCTGACAATAGTGGCTTCTTCAGAAGCACCTTTAGCCCTAGTTTGGGAGTCTAGCTTCTATAGCTTTGGAAGGAAAAACTTCAGCTGTAGAAGGGAGCTTTATTTATTTAAGCCAAGGCCTAGTTCAGCAAGCTTGAAACAATAAATATGATTTATCAGTGTCGGTATTTTTGGCAGTGTGGCAAGTGTGAACATTTTACTTCGGACGGTTGTTTCAAATTCTTCTTTCTAAGCAATAAATAAGGGATTCTGACCCAAAAATGTTTGTCCTCATACTCATACATTCCAAGTCAAATACTACTGTGAACAGTTTTCAACCACAGAAAGTTAACAAACTTTGTAAACTTTTACATTATTTAACTGACTAACTTGGTCACCTTGCTTAAATGTTGGATATCTATGAAAAGAAAATGCAATGTCATAAATATGCAATCATTTCAAGTTAATTTTATTCTTTGAACAAAGTTTGAGTCATGCGTCTTGACTAAATTTGGTATAAAACTTGACAACAAACGAAAATTGAATTTCAAGATAGTGCTGATTTTTGTTGGGACCAGTTGTCAATCTTATGGTTTCCATTTGGTAATAATTGCCTTTAGTACATACGCATATCACTTGCAAACTCAAATGCTAACCCATGACTTTACTTAAACAATTTACAATTGATGGTGAAAATTGAAGATGTCAAATTTGCTTTAACTGGCCAAAATTTATAATTTTCACTTCCTTGATGTTTATAATTTTGAGGACAAATATGCAAAATAATAACAAAAGGATATCATGCCAAGCCTTTGAATTTGTGATGTGCAATGACGCAAAATGAATCTGAAATCAACCAGTCATTTTTTGTTTTGTTTTTAGAAGTTTCTTAAAGAGCATTATTTAAGCTTTCATTTAGTGAAAACCCCACAACAAAAGCACATACATATCCCAAGATGCTCATTTTGAATGAGGATGCCTCGAAAACAAAGCAATGGTGAAAAATAAGGTTTAAAGTTTGCACTACGTAATCGTGTCAATAAAGATGGTTTCAAAAATTGTCATAATTAATGTCCTAAAACTGTGATACAGAGTGAGTTTAAATGGTATTGTAATTATGCTGGGAAAAAAATAATTTTGACCTATTTATCGATGGAATTTTTATATGCATATATATACATTGGTTTTCACTGTAAAACCATTTTATTGGGCAGCAAGATATTGGTACACATGTAACAATAAATATCTTGCAAATTGATTCAATCATATATAGAAACTTATTACATGACAATTTTCACAAATTGAAGAGCCTCAAGAAATTGTCAAAATTGAATTCTCTCAAAATGGTTATTCTATAGTATACAAATATTGAATGCCTAAGAGTGCGATTGGAAAAAGTATATCATGAGGTCAAATTTTGACTTTTCCATTTCACGAGGCAAGCTGAGTGAAATGGAACAATCAAAATTAGACCGAATGATATATTTTTGCTATTGCATGGATATTGGCAGCCAAATTGTTTTATATCATTAGTGATATCACCTAGTTTCTCTTTAGGCCATGTGATAGTAAAAACTATCACATGGCTCAAATCACTGTAATCATGATATAATATTTACTATTGACACTCTGTATTCCCACATCCACCTTCTCCATACCCCACATAACATTGATCAAACCGTATGTCACACAAATATGTAAAATGGTAATTGATACCTATACAGTTGCATGGTAGAAGTTATATTGGGCAATAGTGAGTGAACATTAGCTACTAACATTGATGACTCGTAAGTTCTCAACAGATTCCAGCATCAGCTATAACTTCCTGCTCGCAGTAATGTTGACAGGACATGTCAACGAAATAAGTTTAGTAAACCACAGTTATGCAAGCTATCACCTGTTGGGCAATTTCACAGTGTCACACTGTGTTTTGAAATACATTATCCTGCCCCCCCCCCTCCCAATGAAGAAAGGAGGTGTATAGTATTTAAAGGTGGGTGAACCGATCATGGGATCACCCGAGTTAGGGACTTTTCTATAATGCCACTATACCACTCCATTGCATTTGAACCTGTATTTAGTGTTGTTAGGGACAAGTCAAAAGTTGCAAAAACTGGGGTTCATTCTGAACCTTGTCATTTGGTATAACTAGGAATCTTTCATATGACAGACATACATAATTATGATGGGAATTCTTTTTCATTTGAGAAAGTCTGTAAAGCACCATTTAATCTGGTTAGCAACACTGCTCTTGGTAAATCTCACACAAAGCAGACAGGGCAAATATATTCATCATTCAATCACATCACTCATAATATTGAAATGGTCAATTCAAGTGAAAATAATGATTTTTCTTTTAAAATAGGCAGAGAAAAAAAATGTTGTATGAACATTTCAGTGAACATACTGAAGTAGATAAATAGCCAAGCATCTATGCTTGGAAACAGTAGACCAGGGCTGTTATATTTCTAGCATACTTTAGTTATTAAATTTTGAGCTTTATGATTTCTTTCCACCTGATTATTTTTGGCTAATGTCTCAATTTGACGACTTCCAACTTTTGGTCTGTGGGGACTAGACCATGTTTTATGGTTACAACAGAAACCGCATGGATGTGGATATGGGTGGTGGTTTCCAGGACTTCATGAGTTTCCACGGACGACGACGCCAGGGAAATAATGCACCAAGTCAACCAAGAGATTGAATTTATCCTGACATTTGAACAAATTAAACATTTCCTATTAGACACTTGGGGGCTAACACATTAAGAGTGTATTACTTAGTAAGTTTACTGTAGCACACCCTAACCTGGATGGTATGCAGAGTTTAAAGCGGCACTGGCACATTTTCAAAAAATAAGAAATGTCTTCAATTTGCTCGAAAATGATAGTCTAGGCCATTGGATGAATAGATATATATATTTACACATAAAAATAACATACTCAAAAAACATGTTAAAAAGAGGTAAAGACATGCAGGTAATTGTAGGCCAATTTTTAGGTTTGCCATAACTTTCATCCACAAATGTGTATATTACATGAATATCATAGACTTGTACTCATTGATATTAAAACCACAAAGGTCACACACTGGTCAAACAGGGTGCATACCTTCTGAATCATGCATACGGTGTGTGTTGTCTTGTGTTAAATGTCATTTTCGTCGCCTGCTGAATTATTGTCGCCGGCGACGTTAATTATTAAATCGTTCTGTTTACCCATTTTTATAAGGGTGCTGATTTGGTCTTAATCATTTCAGGTGAGGACTAGTGTATATAAAAGCTTTACAACAATGCAAAAATACCAATTTTGAAAAATCTTGAGGGTGCACTATTTTTCAAATGTGCCAGTGTCTCTTTAAAAACTATGTACACCATGTGTGGAGAGAATAGTTAATATAGACTATATGTGCAGCAGTTTCCTCCAGTTATTAGAGACTTGTGACCTACTGCTGTACACTGCAGATGTTTTTGATAATGATAATGATGATGGTGATTAATTACATGGTTTTTAAAGGTGCCGTCATTAATGTTATTATTATTGTTGTTATTATTGTTGTTGGCAACAGTGGCAGAAACCAGCTTATTTAAGTATATAGTTTTCAGTGACCAAAACGGTAAAAATGAATTCTCATATTGTAACAGAATGCCTGGCTGAGGGTATATTGAAGATGCTCCTCTGACATCCAATCCCACCAAGGGATCCCAGTAACATTATTCTCTCGGTTCTATCAAGCAGAGATTTGAACCTGGGAACCTGTGGTCAAAAGTCAAGTGTGCCAGTGTATAGACCAAAGAGCCCAAAAAAATATCAGGTCTACGACACTAAGAACTTATACCTTATGACATTTCTTTCCTTCCTCACAAGGCATGTCCCATGCTTTAACTCCTGCTCCTTGATATAAGGTACATATTTCAGGCCTCTTAACTATACTCGATTTGCGTTGATACGTTCGTCTCCCTGGAGTTTTTGGACCTATAAGTCGAAGAGGGCTCTACCAGGAAAATGAAAGAATTCAAATGCACGTGCCACACCGGATTATGGAGGACACTCCGGTCATTTAACTCACTCACCTGCCACTAAATACAATTTCATTCATGTATGGAAATGCACTATAGTGTATTTGAGGCCTTTGCTCACAATAACAAGATTAACAGAAGTCCCTGCACCTCATTGAATTGTTCACCTCCGCAAGAATGGTACGGGATCACATATCAGATGAATCGAGTATAACTCACTCACAGGGCTATCATTCAGAGATGTAACTTTCCCAGAAATTCCGGAATTCCGGATATTTGGCCATATTTGGCCGGAAATGTAAAAAAAAAAATTCAATTTCTGAGATCAAATTGATAATGTTAAAGGTAGAACTGCATCAAAAACCAATTTTTAAGTACCAATTTATTTTGGAGAAGGGGGTCTTGTACCTTAAAATCGCGTAAAAAATACGTTCCGTGGAGCTGCGCCGGATGATACGCTAAAATTTGACCTTGCCGTCGGTTCAAATTTTGGATTTTCAGGAAATGGGACAACTCCTCTGTTACATCTCTGATCATTGACTCAAGTGTTCAGGTGGGATGTTAGAAAACCCTAGGAAATCCATCACCCTACTATTTTCACATACTTTAACACTTAACTGCATAAGGGGTTTGCACTTCTGTTAGTGCATATTGGGGGGTTCCAAGGGACCCCCCTAATATAACCACTTTCCAAAAGGATTGTTCAAATGAAATCCTCCACATGTTAGAAGGCTTCAAAGACCTCAACAATAAAGAAATAAAAACTGAATAAAGTTGTTCAGTAAGAAAATTAGGGGCAAAACATTGATTTTAATTTTGCGTCAAAATGTGCGAAAAAGACACTAATTTGTTTCTGCATTTTCTACTGCATTGCTTCACCTAGACATGTGCTGATGCTTTAATTGGTGAATATGAACTATATTTACCAGATCACGCACAACATAAATGTGGTCATGCATTTTATATTTTATTATGGTTACTTGTATAATTTAACCATAGTTCCTATAAGTAAACCGCGACATAGTATAAAATATTATGGCTCCAATGGCCTACTATCTTGCAAGATTTTTTTTAATTTATTACTTACTTTGTTTATGTCACCCGGAGTATCAATTATGAAAATCAGAATCAAAAACTCTAATAAGATTTTTCATTTTGGCATGGTCACTTCCGTTAGTGGCATATTGGGGGGCTCCTAGGGACCCATGCTAATTAACGCAAAAACAACGGCGATGGATTTGAATTTTTTTTGACCAAATTAAGCTAACTAAAGTTGGACAATAAAAAAAGTATAAACCAATAGATTGTCAGCGTTAAAAATCGCCGGCTGAAAAACAAAAAATTGGGGTACCTAGAACCCCCCCCCTTTATGCAGTTAAGGTTAAAATGACCCAATTATCATGTTCTACTACAGGACCTACTGTGTGGAGAAGAAGATGTGTTGTAGTTTAATTAAATTTTGGAGAAATTTGTCAGTAGACATTGGTCTCAAATTCATAAATTTTTTGGCAGAAAAAGTATCTTTGATTTAGACGTCATAAAATAATATCAATCAATGGTACAAAACAACGCCAAAAATACTGGCCATTTTCCATTGTTTCTTGTTGAAAAAAATAAAATTGAATGCCCATGCCCTTGTGATTTTTTTGCCCACGTATAACATTCGCTTCATGTTGTAGTGAGTGTGTGGATTAAATAGAGTACATGCTGAATGATGCTTCTGATGCATCACTGCTTCAACAAGCCTTCTCATTAAATTCCCATCTTTCCCAAATACACATTTTACAGTTCAATGTGTACAAAAACATGGGTCCATGGCAAACAATTTCTTGAACAATCTAGAAGATAAGCACCCAGAGATGTCCAAATATGGATGACAAGAAACATGCACGAACATTAGGACCCAATTAGTCAAAAGAACTGCGCAGCTTTCTTCCTGTGCAGGATTCCAATGATTCCCGCTTAAATGGAAGGTCATGTTAGACAGGTGCATCGTATGTATCTAATGCTACCTTCAAGATGCTTTTGAGCAAAAACATCATAAACTTAATGAATAATAAAGCCTTTTCAGCGTGCAAAATCCCATATTCTATTACTTCTACTGCCCATTATTCAAAAGTACAATTCTTGATTTGGTAGGTTTACTGCCCATGATTCTGCAATAATGGGTCGCGAATACGCTCTAATGCGTGATGCACATTCTTTTTTTCTTTTCGGTTTCGGCGCGTGGCCACCATCACATAAGCACACACGCTAACATTTAAGTGGAAGAGACAGGGCGCGCACTGTAAAGACGTAAACAACTGTTATTTTTTTAGTAAGAAATGGCCAGTTTTTTTTCTGGTATTATTTGACTTTCCTTAGCGGTAATATAATAAAATAAAGGGTGCGATTTTTCATGTTTTTGTCGAATAATGTGTCCTTCGCAGTAAAAACATTTTATTATGGGTCTCGGCTTCGCCTCGCCCATTATTCATGTTTTTACTTGCCTCGGACACATTATTCTCCATAAACATGAACATCTGGACCTTATTCTTAAATAAGGTTGCGATACATCCCCGAGTGCTTACTGCAAAGTGTACATTCTTTTTGGCGCGTGTCACCACCAATATAGGCGCACATACTATTCAGAGAAGACAAGCCTTACGTTGTCAAGACGTAAAAATTTTTACTTTTTAAAGTAAAAATTACTAGTTTTTTGTGGTCGCCCTCTATAGGCTGGCGGACACTTAGCAATCCGTTGTGCTTGTGTATGTGTGTGTGTATGTGTGGTGTGTGATGTTTGTGTGTGGGTGTGGGTGTGGTGCACAAATTGTTAAGTTTTTTTTAAATTCCCTCAATTGAAAAGTTTAACTTCAATTGGAAAACCAAACTTCTGTCCATAGTGCCATGGGATCCGTCATCTGTTGATGAGGTCAAAGGTCATGTTGAAAGGTCAAAGGGTGCATGTGAGGCAAGTTGAAAAATGGGCTCAAAATAAACTCAAGATTTTGTTATCATTAAAAATTTAAAACTTGAAGTTCAATTGGAACCAAACTTTTGTCATAGATGCACAATGCGATCCCTCATATGTTGATGAGATCAAAGGTCACGTGCCAGGGTCAAAGGTCTGGTGCTGCCCCCACAGCTTATATTCTTTGAATATAGCGAGCGGCGAAGCCGAGAACCGCGAAATTCTAGTTGGTTATTATTTAGAAAATAAAGGTATTGGTTTTTAGCCTCTGCAGTGTATCTATCGGGTCATATCACATGGGCGACGGCACTATTTTGGGGAGTAGGAACACGAGCGTCATCCGCGTTGTTTTTACTCTAGTATTATCATTCTTTAAACACTTTATTCAAAATAGAAGCTATATTTATAAAATTATGATAGATTTTTTACCCAACGAACTACCCCAGCTTTTAAATCGATCAGTCTGTTGTTTACTAATCGCCTTCGTTGGCCAGAGCATGCGTATTCTGTAGCGAGTTGACGCGTACGCGCTGTACGTGTGGATATCGTCCAATATAACACGGCAAAGAACCAATGAAAATGCGTAACATCTCAATGTTTTAAGAATATATTTTATTACGGTAATACTAGAAATGAAGGGTGCGAAGCCCTCGGCAGTAAAAACATTTGAATAAATGGCCCTCAGCTTTTGCCCCTCAGAAAAAAAAGACCATTATTCATGTTTTTACTTGCCTCGGACCCATTATTCTTGCATAAACATTAACAATCGTACCCTTTATTTTCTTAATACACAGGCCCCTTTTGTTTTAAAATGTCTAGAAATGGTTCTAGATTACATCAACATATAAAATAAATTTCCATAGCCAGCCCTATGTGAGTCCAGTCCTGATGCTGGATCCTATCATAATGTGAATGCTTATATTTTTCCTGGTAGTTGTATGCTCATACATGTCTTCTCTCTGCATGGGTGGTAAGGTCAATCAGAAATATCAAGAGGAAATGTTGCTTATTGACAACATGAGAATGACAACAAAGCTACACGATTCAAACCTGCCAATCATCAAATCAATGGTTAAAGACACAGTCAGTGATTCACATGAAAGAGTCAAAATATTTGAAATTTGCAAGAATAGCTTAAAAGTGAAGGACAAATCTGTAGAATTCTCACAAGATATTTTTTGCAACTGAAAACTTAACAGGAAAGGAAGAAAACAGCAGTACTCAAAGATCTGAATCCCCATTCATGTTATGTGTTGCAGTAAGTGTCCTTATGGACAGTAATGACTAAACTGTCAGATTTTGTCCTTATTAGGTTGCTTTTCAGTCTTAGCATTTGATTGTATGGTGTGTTAGGATACCTATAGGCCTACTTGTTGCAGAAATGCAAAAATCTGGTTTTAGATTATTTCTTTTTTATTTTTTGATTTAACAAATCACTGATAGTGCCTTTGACTTAGTAAAAACTGTGGTTCCTGTGGTCCTCAGTACAACTCAGATATTGTTGTTCTACTATTTTCATGTCTTGATAGAACTCTCCGAATGAGCCTATAAGAATTATGAAGAGTATTGAGTATTATGAATGGCCTTACCTAAATAGGCAAATTACAACTGCCATTTATGGAGGCTATGCTGGGTGCAGGCTAGGTTTCCGGCTGACCCCATAGGGCCAGAGCTGAATTCCCCAGGCTATTGAATCTGCGATGTCAAATTAAGCCAAGCTAAGTCCGCAGGGGTTGCCTGATTTTGCATTGATGAGAGCCATAGGAACAGAATACCATGCCAGAATGTTTATTGTAACTTAGCATGGGGGTATAAGGCTAATGAAATCATATTAATTGTTTGTTAATATCAAGATGAATTAAAAATATTCTATAAAAAGTGTTATATTTCTTCAATTTTCTTTTCCAATAGTGCATTTGAAAGATATAACTCTTTTTCTTCTCCTCCCTAACACATTTCAAAATTATCCATTTTCATGATCATACTAAAAAAATGTTATTTATAAAGACTATTGGTTGAAAGGGCTAACC
>JAMKCH010004154.1:0-72666 GCA_023653785.1 Ophioderma brevispina
ACCTATCGATCAATGGGATATTGCGAGATTCATCTCCTCGCTTGATCAACACTGGGGGCCTAGAAGTCTGGTCGAAGTTTACATTAGTACAATGTGTGAAGCTGTATCTGAGACGATTTTGCCACACTCAAAAATTTTATAAATTTTTCCAGTATTTTACTGACAGCAATTCTGCCGAATAATTACTCTGAAAATTACAGTATACTGTAAAAAATGATTCAATCAAAACACTGAAAAATATATATTTGGCGAGTTATTACAGATATTGTGAATGTGTAGAGAATAAAAAAAACACTGACGAACATCCTAACTTAGTAGGCCTATCCACAAATGTCAACCAAAATTTTACGGTGCATATACTGTAAAATTCAGATAATTTTGGTAAAACATATGCATTAAACTGTCAAATATAAGTGAATTTGAATGGAAACTATAAAAGCTGTAGTTTATGGGATTTTGTTGGCAGAATTGCTGCCAGTATTTTTCCTGTAAGATTTACAGTATTTTTCCTGTAAATAATTTATAATTGAGAACCCATAATAGTGTATAACAATGTTGATATAATTCAAAGTTCAAATAGGAGCCTTTTAATTTAGTCGTAATAGGCCTCGAAAATTGGACAAAAAAGTATTTTGCTATATTTTTAATTACGGCCAAGTATTGTCTTTTTTTTTTATTGTGAAGTGCACTGTAAGTTTTACCGCGCACGTTATTTCGTAAATACAAGATGCATGTTAGTAGTGTGGTATAAACAAAAATATGCATTTTAGCTGCATGTGTTCTTTACTAGACGTAGAGTGTAAGATGTCTAGACTGTCTAAGCGACGATCCAGGCGAAGAGCACGACAAAAAGGAGCCTACGTTTGTCAGTTTTGAATCGCGCCAGTTGAGTTTTATTTATTATTATCTTTTATTGTTTTTAGACATAATAGTTAAAGGTTCTTTTATTTTGTAATGCAGCAACTATACGTTTCATCAGAATAATTTCACAATACCCTTATTTCATTTGAGAAGTGATAACACAAACATACATGTATTAAGTTACTGTAAATTGTGCAAAAATAGTGACATTTACTCAGTTTACACCTGTTGCTGCAAATTAATTGATTGTTGAAGTTGTAATAAAGTAAAAAGATTCAAATCAGCTAAGTTGGTAATTCAAAGTTATAACAACAAGATAATTTGTAACCCCAGAAAGGACACAAACAAGCACCTATTTTCACTTCAATTTTTTTTATAGATAGTTCAAAACCTCTTGTTGAAACCCTTTCACGTTTTGGTATGATATTTGTCCATTTTAACTTACAATATATTAATTTGAAAGGAAAATAATGTATATACATAAATTCAATGTTCTTATATATTCCCTTTATGGTAGCATAGTATCGTGGTTATTAAGTATTTGGGTTCATATCAGAGGGTCCCAAGTTTGATTCCTACTTTACATTGAATTTTCCCCTATTTCTTCACTATGTGTCGTTTATTGGAAATTGTTTTTTTTTTTTTGCTGACATGCGAACTTTATGACGTCATTGTGACGTAATGCTAGGCATGTTGGTACTCATTTTGGTAACAATGGAAAGAGCAGGACCATAGCTATCTAATGAAACCAAATCAAGTGTCTGTGATGTTCATGTGTCGTGCTAGGCATGTTGGTACTTCTTTCCCGAAGGGGGTGGTTGGCCCCCCCCCCCACCTATCCATTACTTTGGGATCACCTTTATCTTTCCTATATCCCGGTGGATGTTTGTTTTGGATGAAATGAGCGGAATATGTCAAATGGCAATTACATTAAATAATTTGTCACCAAAAATGGGGTTTTAGCAAGCCGGGAAAAAAACCTGAAGGGGGTGGTAATCACCACCCCTTTCGGTACAAATTACAACTGGAGCTTTTATTCGATTTTTTCGAAATCAAAATTATACGCACTTATTATGAATTTTTTAATACACGATAAAGTAATAAATAAAGTTTATAGGAAAAAGGCTATAAATTTACAGAAAATTCTAGAAAGTCGATTCTTCCAACAAAACCCCGTAAAATCCATCTTTTACGGTTTCCATTCAAATTACTGTATATTATAGCTTGATTTATTTTACATTGAGTATTAAATATTTGATTAAATCAATCTAATACAAAATAAAAATGTGTTAGAACCTCATCATTCCTCCTTTTTCTATCCTCATTGCCAAGTTATTTTAGAGACAATGACACCCATTAAAAAATCCGTACAAAAGCATAGTCCTTTCTAGCGCCCTCGGCAGGCAAAAGTATATTCAACATGTTCATACCACCATCTAAGCGATCGATCGCCTCTTTTTGCGTTACGCCAACGCTCAATGTTCATTTCGTCCTCCTTTGACAAAGAAAACAACCAAAGGACGTTTTCTAGTTTTTGCAAACAGACCAATCACTTTGTAAATTAAATTTGACAAGGAAAACAAGGATACTTACTGGAATGCGTACCCAAAATGAAGAACGTTTTCATGTCCACAATGTCCACACAAAATCATTTTTCTAAATTTTCAAATTTTTAGATTGCGAAGTTATAATTCTCAGAAAACTTCAATCGCCGATATCTGGCGACATGTGACTTTGGTCGATTGGCCTGTTTGGAAGATTTGGTGTACGATATGGTGCAAGTGCCTGAAATATAACATTTCATGTTTAACTATTCTGGCATTTGTTATTTGAGATAGTAAGGCTTAATTTCAAATTGTAGAATTACTACGGTAAGGGGTGATTCGAAATGCAAACACCGATTACTCTCGGTTTCTGTCCGTTTATTTTTGTGGTTTCAACCGGCTTTGCAATAAAGTGCAACCACTCAGAACCGCCGGTTTCAAACCGTTAGCATGTTTTATTATGTAATCATTTCTGGCTTGAAATCAAATTGCAATGGATTATTAATAAATTTTGTACATGTTATTATTTTACGCATATTTTATTTTTATGTTAATAGTTTATGTGTATCATAATAGAGCTTGAACGATAAAGATTGTTAATATTTACTGCAACTTATGGTCACACATACGCGTAATACGATAATTTTGTTTTACTGAAGAGTAAAATGAATGAGAAGTAAAATTTATACTTCTTCTGCACTTCAGCATTAGCGAGGTTATTTTTCAAGTCTTGTGAACACAACATCTAAAACATCATTGAATGAAAAAAGATGAACCCGCCACAATTTCAGGAAGATTTATACAAATCGAATGGTTTGTAACGCGAACCTGAAACCCTTTCAGGTGGCCTATTCTCTCCTAGGAACACACTTTTGAATTTAGAAACCTTAACGGAATAAACCACAAGCTACACGTACGCGGTTTATTCCGTTAAGATTCCCAATTCATAAGTGTATCAGAAAGAAGTGGGTCACCTTACGGAAATTGAAATACCCAATTTTTAGAGCCTAGTTGACTGACAATAGTGTTTAACAGATATTCATGTGTGTCTCACCTGAACATTCAGCCTAGCAATACTTGCATATGCTAGAGCTTGTGGTATGATTGTTAAGCCAACCGTAAACCCAGCGATGACGTCATTTAGAATGTAGCTTCTTTTGTACTCTGGGAGCCATAGGGTTATGGGGAATCGCTTCTTCCATGCGCTAACAGAGCAGTAGTTCCGAAACCCCTCTTTGATTTCAACACTTATATAATCCATCATGCCTTTCAAGAACTCCCTCCTTGGTTGACTTGATTTACGCCACTCGTTAATGCATGTACAAACAGCTTGTGTTCATGGTTATAGAGCTTGGATCACTTGCAGACAAAAATTATCCTGAAACAGAAAAAGGATAATGAACTTTCAATATGTTGATTACGTAATTCTAGAGGGCGCACTATTTTCAAATGTGCCAGTGTCTCTTTAAATATATAAGAAACCCGGAAATATTTGGTAATTGTAGTCTGCCGGTTGCTAATTACTGAATGATAAGACTAACATCCATTTTGAATTAACCGCGGCCACTACATCAAAAAACTGGATAGAGAGTCAGCTTGTGATTTTTCATGTTTTATCAATAATGCTAAGTATAACAAAATAATTTCATGTATTTGAACATTATGACATGGTTTTATATTTTTAAAACAAATACCAATTTTAAATTTAAATGATTATATTTTGGCAAAAAATTGAAAAAATGAGAAACCCTTGTCTCTTTTTAAGTATAACAAAAACGTCTGGAAATGTCATATGGTTTCATATTTGTTCAAAACATTGTAAAATATGAACATTACACTTGTGTGAAGTATTGGATTGACTTTTGTTTATCTTCGTTTCTCTTCTAATAAATGATTAAATATAGGGTCAAAGTTAATTGGACACACAGTAGAACCTCCAAGTTAATTTATTCGTGAACGAGGGCAAGGTATTCTGCCTTCGACATGAAAAAATAGCTCACCATAGTGAAGTTAGTGTCCACTGTAAACGAGCCTCGACCTTTTGCCCACCCAACCAAATCATTCTGACATGAATCCATTAATAAGTTTGAACTTTTGTAAATGATTCCCACTTCACAGGGCACCATCCAATCACTGATCAATCACATGCTATGGATGAGCGATTACCCACACACTGTGTGCATGAACATTGGCGAGTAGGCCTGTTTTTACACATGTTGGAAGCCTTGTTAGAAATGGTCGTTTCGGATCTTTTTCAGCACCGTATGTCAACCAAATTACATCACCATGTAGAGAATAAGATTATCTTGGTTGTCAGCTTCTACGAAGAGTATAGATCTAACCGTTTGTCCATGGCGCCCTCTTGAATCGCCCCGCAATCACTGGTGATTTTGCCATAGAGTTAGCATTATACCCTACCAAAATACCACTCTTTATAAATTAACCATTTTCGGATTTTTCTTAATGTTCTATCATAATAAAATTTCACATCTGTTATTGAGATAATTAGTCTACACTTAGAGCTTCTACCAAGAAAATCCCTTGAGTACTTTTCTCACAACGACGTGAGTTGTCTCATGTCTATACGTTAAGCACAGATACGCATGACAGGGGTCATAGCCCTATTGAATGCACTGTGTGCACAGTGAATAGGGAAAATGGACAGAAACTGCAAGATGCTAATCAAGGGTGGCGATAACACCTCAAATATTTTCAATTGCATGGCAGCATGGGTAATAGCGTAAAGCAAGGTAGAAACGTCCAAAGTCGCGCAAAATTGCAAATTGCACTTGATCGGTTGTAGACCACCTACCGAGAACGTTCCGAAGGTTTATTGAACAAGCAAGTTCAAAAGAAAACCGCAAACATTGTTTTGAACTTGTCTGATAAATAGAAGCCACCATTCCTTTTAACAAAAAAAGCGTATTTTAAGCATGTAGTGCGTTGCGCTAGCGTCACTCCTGGCCGGGGGTGATTCGGTGCCAGTGTCCCTTGACAATGATCGCCGATGCTGAGTGGCTCGTTCGTGCGCGATCAGTGCATAATTTGCACTAGCGGGCCCCTAAGTTGCATGACGAGCGGACTACGCGCTAAATGAATTGTGGCTCAACTTTATCGTAAAACGAAGCGATATAATAGAAAACCACGCTTTCATTTTCTGTCGTGCACGACAGAAAATCCTAATTCATTATTTATTCATAAAAACGGTGTGTTCGGCTTATTCACTTATTCACAGGTGTGATCTAATACATTGTAAGCATTCAAAATATGCAAAAAAAAACAATTGGGCGCTTCTTTCTGGAAATGTCCTCATGTCTCTTCATTTTCCCCTGTGATCTAGGCCTGATGATCAAATTTTGGTCAGTGGTCCATTTATCTGCATTTCTATGCTGAATTAAAACTCACATTTTTGACACGTACACGCGCGCACGTAGACCACCCCCCCCCCCCGCCATAAACCGCAAAAACGAAATTTTAAAAATTAACAATTTATTTTCCTTCAATATTTATATGATATTGAATGGCTTTGATTCTGATAACAAGAACTATTGCACGAGCTAGAAAAAAATATTGTACTAGCCGAAGACGAGTACAATAATTTTTCCTAGGCGAGTGCAATATGTTCTTGTATCATACGAAAAAAAGCCATTCAATATTATTATTATTTAAATTCAGGCTGACTCAAATCAAACCTTGCGTTGTTGACAGTGTTGTAGTTCCAACTGCCGAGTCTTGATCAACTCGATCAACACCCCAGTCTACTTCTTCATTGATGTCATTCCAAAATGCCCGGATGCGATACAATATTCAAAAGAATATTGTATTTCATCCGGCATCTTTTTACAAAACTGAACAATACCAAGATTTCTTTGTACCACTCTGAAGCCTGATATAAATAATTAATATACTTTCATATCGTTCTCCATCACATATATCAATTTCCAAAACTTCACTTTTGGCAAGGAGTTAGCTTAAATCTATTTTCTTATAAGGAAACAATGCATACTGGAGGATAAAAGCGCCCGAATTCAATTTCTTCAAAAATACTCAAAAACAGTCTTAACATCAGTTTCAAATGATTTGCTACAAAGAAGATGGCAAGTCTAGTGGTGGACTTTTGATAAAATCAAATTTAACACTGACCCGTCAAAGAAAAACGGAATATAATGAAATTTTAAAACAGAAACACACCCACAGAGAAAATTGTAAAAAATGTTCCCTTGAGCGTAATTCAAAATATTCGAATTCACTAATTTAACATTAAGTGCTAAATCGAAGTATTGCCCATTTATTATGTACATCTCTACTTTATAGTCCCATACCCCCTTTCTCAAGCCCCCCCCCCAATCATTCGTCTCGTTTACATCGCAACACTGCGTCGTTTTAAAAGCATTTCAATCAAAACTGTCCGTAAATAGAAGCTTGTAGCCCTTTAAAGTCACTAATTGCATTCCAAAGAGTTTTGGAGACGTGTTAAACCAGCCCAACATTGCAGCACATATACCCAATACCGGATTTTTTGTCAAAAAGGCCCCATGTCACTGGGAAATGGAAATAGCGTAAAGTTAAAACAACCAAACAAGGCACAAATGTCCAAAGTCGCGCAAAATTGCCAGAAATTGGCGCACCACAAATCTCGCAACTTGAGAAACTTTCAGTCGATTAAAGAGACTCAGGCATTGCCGAAAGAAGCCCCATTTTTTTCGAACCCTGGTTTTAGCATATTTGGAAGCTTACGCAATGTATTAGATCACCTGAAGTGAATAACCGATACGCTGTCATTAAGATGATGCATTTTCTGTCGTGCACGACGGAAAAATCAAAGCATGGTTTCTATAGGGACGATACATAGCAGGCAAGTTTGAAAACAAGGTTTGCAGTTTTCTTTATACTTGTTTGTCAACAAACCTTCCAAACGTTCTCGGTAGTAGGTGGTCTACAACCGATCCAGGTGGCATTTGAGAGAAATTCGTATCTTCAAAACAATCTCTCCTCGTGTCAATATTTTTGCGGATTCGGTAATTTTAAGTTAGGGGCGGCGGCCTTCAAAATTCAACCACTGGTTTCCTGCCTGGTTTCCCTGGTTCTTTTTCAGTTTGGAACCGGTTTTCTACATGTTAAAAATTTCCGTAAATTAAGAAAACAGATTTTCCGTAAATTTAACGGAAAATCTGTTTTGAGAAACACTACAAAAACAAAAACATAAAAAATGTAATTTACGGATATATATCAAACTTTCTGGCAAGCAATATTGCCATTTCCGGACTTTTTTTTGGTTCGTAATTTTTAAATTACGGAAAAAATTCGTTAAAATACACATTTTGTTGTCCGTACTATGAGACAAATTTCTCTGGTAAACTTACTGTCAAAGTTCCGTAATTGACATAAATTTCGTAATTTACCACTAAAAATGTCTGGAAATACGGCGGCCAGAAATTTCCGTAATTTACGGAATTTTGTAACAGATGTATTGTTCTAAACCATGTATCGCGATTCAAGCGCCCTTAACCGCTGGTTAACCTGCGGTTGATTTTTGAAGTTTGTCCCTTACTTAAAGGCACTATCAGTGATCCCCCAAAAGCAGTCAAAATAATTCGAAATTTGCAGAAGTGGTCTGAAGTGAAGGATAAGTCTGTAGAATTCAGCCTAATTTATTATTTTTTCAAATGCCAATATGCCTACAGTCGTGTTCATAGATATAAATCCCCATTAATTAACGTGCTGTAGAAAGTTCCGTACACAGTAATGACTGACATAATCCTATTTTGTCTTTATTCGGTTGCTTCAGCCTGTGTATTGGCATGTGTTAGGATAACTATGCTTGTCACAGACATGCAAAAATTGGTTTTTTAATTTTGATTATATTTGTCGATTTTCTGATTTGTCAATCACTGAACGTGCCTTTAATTAATAATTTCCCCCCATTGACTGAGGCCTAATAACAGTAAAAAAACAATGCTGAAGAATGCATGTGTCTCAATGATTACACATTAAGTACTGTGACAACCTATTGTCAAATAGTGACAAAAATGCTAAATTTTGGAATCACACGTTACCCTTAATTAACTACTACTCTACTGCGATTCAATGAGCTAACCCAGGTCAGAATATCCCAGCAAAACAGCCAGGCATTGTTGAATACAGTGTGTATTTAAATAATCATCAATAATTGAGTCACGTATAACTCGGGTAATACTGTTAGGCATGGAGGTAGAGAGAGAGAAAGCTCTTCCCTAATTGCATTACGCAACGCGATTCTCCCAATTATATACTTGGCAACTCTTGTAAAAGCATATACCAACAAAGGCCGCTTCTCCAGGCAGGGAGGGAGGGAGTACTCTTTCATGTTCCCTGATCATCGCCAACAGAGGCTGGGCACGCCTCAGATATGACCTGTGCGCAGAAAGGTATTATCCCCGAGTTGGCGCATGGTTTGTTTACATGTGTGAGTCGAAAAACAAAGAGATTGAGTCGATTTACAGCCGAAGGAAATTCTGAGTATTTCAGTCAAAAAAGCGAGATAGCATGTTCCTAAAGATGAGTTACATTGATTTTAGTTTGTGACACTTGGATGTTTTGAAACGCCGTATTTCTTAAAGTATGATATTTGGAGAAACTAAATCTAACTTGAATGGGAAGAAAAATGGGCCGTATCTAAACATGACACAACCTGACAGTGCCACGATGGCCCGTTTTTTCTCAATTTGGGCCCGAAGTTGGTCATATTACCACAGAAGTGTAAATGTTAGTTAAGCAGATCAATGGTAAAAATTGTGCATTTTTTATAAAAGCATCAAATTTTGGCAGAGAGGAAAGAATTAAATTTGAAACAATTGGATATGGAACCACCTTCATCAAGTTCAATGTCACCTAGAGGTCACAAAAGGTCAATTTAGGTCAAAATACATTAAACCTCAATAAGGTTGCATAAATCTAACACATAAACATGTCTCATGGATCTATGTGTTACATACTTTCGAGACGGACTGTTCTTCTTTCATTTAAAGGGACACACGGAGATTTTATGATGATACAAATTTGTATAAATTTGCGCGTTGGTTGTAGAATATCAACCGAGGACTTTCGCGTATGTTTATTGAACAAAGAAAAAAAACAAAACATAAGTTTGAACTCCCCTTGCTGTCCCTGATCGGCGCCCCATAAACAAGCAGACTCGGATATTCCGTCATGGCACAACAGACAATACAAGCATATATTACAATGAAGATGGCTTTTACGGCTTATTTGTCCCTCCAGTTTGATTTAAAATATATTTGGTAAAATGTGAAAAAAATGGGAGGGGTCATATTTTTGCTGTAACTGTTCTCTTATTTATCTCTTTAAGCTAATATCTTAACATAACCATGAACATTTCCTTGAAGTCGGATACAGGGACATAGCTCACTGGTGATACATTTCCGGGTGGATTTGGGTTTGAAAAAATGCTACAAGTCTATTCACATTTTAAATCACCAAAATCCACAAAATGGAACAATTGGATTATACCTGCCCCTTGATAAACTGAATTATTCACTGTATTATTTCCTAAAAACAGAATACTTGAAATATATTTTGATTAGGCCTACATTGCAATAACAAACGTACTACGAGATCAATGTTAATGCTGAAATTCTGGTGCATCAACATTGCGCGATGTACATTACATCTGTGGTAAATTTGGCCCGCTGGACGGGCTCCATTTTTTTGAACAATACGTTTGGTACCGGATCATGTGCTTAAATAAACAAGTCTTTTTTTCTCTGAAGTGAAAAATCGGATATCGCCAGGGTCTCATTTATTTCACAAAATTTGGCCAACTTCGGGACAAAATTGAAAAACGCGCAACTTCGGACACTGTGAAGTTTGTTGCCATTGTTTAGATACGGCATATTTTCTTCTCCCAATTCACTTAGATTTTGTCTCAAATATCTTTAAGAAATACGACGGGCGCGTTACAAACATTCAAGTTTTTAAAAGCGGAAAGTAGTGTTTTCCATGTTCTAAAATAATCAATACCGGATTTTAATGTAAACATTTTGCCAGGTTACCTGCTTATAAAGAATGCACAATTCTTACAATATAGGTCCTATCTCTTAAGCTATGTCCAGCGTGCAATGTTGATTCACAATGCTATCATATCATATCGATCTCGTGTTGTATTGTTCCAATACGATAGTTTTACGACCTGTTTTATTAACTAGGGCGGGGCGATGATCATCGGTCAAGGGATTTGGGAGAGCTTTCTCCTTCTCGCCCCTCTCCTACCTCCATGTTCAGGTAAGTGAATGTACATTTGTCATTTTGTAAGATCGGTTGTCATTTGTTAGGGGGGGGGGGGGGACCTGGAAAAAAAATTCACCCGCCCCCCCCAAAAAAAAAATTGTGCATGCAACTTAACAAGCAGTTGGTTTTGATTTCAAGGTCAAATGGCCCATTGGTTTTATTTATGGACCAGAAGTTATTTGTACATGCAGCCCTCATTTTGCTGTCATTTTGGTTTATTTTTCCTATTTGTATCGATCAGCGCCGAACCAGTGTAAAATCCCCGGATCTATAAACTATATTGTGGATTTGACACCCATAAACGGGACTGGTTTATAAATTACAATACCAACGCCGCATATCCTTTTAAATACAACAATATAACATATCAACGTTGAGTTTCCTTTCGGTTTGGCATTTTCTGGTATTATAGTACTTATGCTATACAAATATCACTTTAAACATATACACTTAATGAGTGTATTTTTAAGTTACACACTGAATGAGTCACGAACCACATTCCCTAGGCATGGCATGGTTCGACCGCGAGAAAACGTCGGGACACAAGTAAAAATGAAACATTGTTCATATTTAATTATGCCTGCCTAAATAAGTAGAAAACATTTTTAAAGTTTATGCATCATGCGCACAGCTACATGGGAATGATAGGAATGAACTGTCTGTGCCGGGCCTTAAAATTAATTTTACTTTTACTTACTAAAGTCCTCAATATACCTATTCAGATATAATCTTCAGAATTTGTTGCACTTACTTAATTGAGACAGTGAGCTTGCTCCAAGGTTTAATAATACGCGCCGGAATAAACGATTCCACCAGGCCACACAACATTGTATGCAGAAGCAAGCCCTGCAACTAACACATGCACTGTTTTGTGGTCCCGATTGTTGTCTCATAAAAAGAGTACAGTTCAACAACGTTTATAGTGCATGGTGTAATAATAAAGGTCGAATTAAAATGGTTAAACGCCCCAAAGAGGTTCTAGATAGATAGAGAGGCCACACCTATACGTAATCTTAGAAATACACCGTCTCGCCATGTTTGGCCGACCACAAAGAAACATAGGCTACTCAACATAGAAGCAATGGCTGCTCTTCCGACTTCTTCCACCTTACTGTGGGTGCGCGTGCCATATACACTAATCGGCAGTGATACAAATTAATGTATGTGTTAGGGTGGCCAGTGTAATAAAGTGTACCTGGAACATTGTGATCAGATACTCTTTTTTCCATAATAATGCAATGCGCGCTAGGTGAAAAGATGTATTCATGAGGCGTTTATTTAAATCAAGACGACTGATGTGTCATTCATTCGTTGTGTGACCATGGGTAGGACATAATTTAAACCACCCAATAGCACCCAACATCCAACAACTGATATTTTGGCGGATTGTTGTCATCGAATTGACATATGTGTGAGATACAAGCACCCAAAATAATAATTATTCCGTGCAATACTCAAAATGTCAGCGCCCAGCACAGGACGACTGGTTTGAATGGGGTTTCACCCCTTGGTTAAAAGGAGAGGAACAACCGACCATTGTCCCGGGGTATTGTCATATGATTGTGGCCTCATGCCATGTCATGGATCGGGTCAGTTTTAGATTCTTTTATCATGTGAGTCCCGCCTTCTGACTTGTTGCTGAAGTCTGTGCGTATCCATTGGTCACTATATTGGGGAAATGCAATGAGGCTGACATTAATTTTCAGGAAAACGTGCAAGTTTTATTTGCGAGATCAGAAGATTATATGTTGCTAATAATTTATTAGAATTTACACGTGGGTTTTCCTTGCACGATAGGGCACAGTGGTTATTTGGTCTACGTCCATAGTCTACATAGGCCCCTATACCATAGTCCCTACAAGGTTTATGCAATCAAAACCACTGACATGCTGATACTGACTCTACACATGGATAGCGGCGTCTCAGTCGCCGATTGAAACAACAGGAAGTTGCCTTTTACCCTTCTCAATGTAGTGGGAAATTTTCGCACATTTTACTATATTATTTATTACAAATATCTATATATATAATATATATAAACCAAACGAGAGTAAAGAATCAGTGATGAAGCGGAGTCGAACCGGCGACGTCTGGATTGCGAGACAAGTGCTCTCTACCAACGAGACGGGGGGTGGAGGATATTCAGCCCCTTGTGTTTGGCGGGTGATCCCCGAATTTGCTAGCCATCATCGTTACTCTGAATCAGCTAACAGTATTATTATGTACTACCGGATCAATATTGATGCCCTCCATGAAATTAAATTAAACATATACAGAAGATGGAAACAGCGTGTACTTTACCCTGCGATCAAATTTGATCTTTAATCTCGTTTGGTTAGTATATAATCGATATAGAAATATATATATATATAGATAAGAAGTGCCAAAAGGTCGGGAAAAACCGAGACATTTCCAAAAGAGGAGCGGATCGTGTAAACGACCCCCCCCCAGTGTGCCACATAAATACTATAAATATGTCAAAAACATCAACAAACCCTCTGCCAAGCTTTCGACTTCTGCACGAAGTCTTTATCAGGCGGTAAAAGGTAAACAAGAAAAAAACGCCATATGACAAAAAGAACAATACAAAGTAAGTGGTGTTGAAACACAAAACGACGAAAATAATACTAACACAAAGCCCAAACGAATGGACGCAGCAAACAAATAAGGCAGAGAATAATAAACCAAGAATTAGGTCCTGGGGGGGGGGGATGTTCGCCGAGAGGGCTGTCAGTCTCGTGAGAGGAGAGTATTTATCCAGAAACGCTCCTTATGTTGGCGGCCGGAATTTGGACTGATGACCCAGATGTTCTATGACTATAAGCCCTTGAGATCATTAACAGAATGACCCTCAGAAGAAAAATGCGGCTGGACCGGCTTCTCTTTATGACTACGGTTTGTGTTTAATAGTAGAACGATGATTTGTTCATTACTCTGCCTTATTGTCGTTGCCTGTTTCACCAACATACTGTGAGCACACATGGGTGTTTGTACATCATTTAAATCAGGTAGATTATGACATTAATGGTACATACGGTAAAGCTAGGTACAGTTGACGATAGTTGTGCGTGAGGTCTTACCCGTAACATTACTGCTGAAACGAGTCTGTGACGCTAACATGGGCACCAAGTTTTGCCATATTTTTGTGTTGTTGTATTGAATTAATATAATCCATGGAACTTTTCCTGTTTTTACCACCAACTGATTTTTCTTGATCCCGACTGTTGACCTCGGCCCTAACAAGGATATCTTTTAAATTACTGCGGGATATATCATATTATTACTATATATATTGATTTGTATATATTTATATATTATTTTTTTTTTTTTTTTTTTTTTTTTATATATATATAGAGATTATATATATATATATATATATATATATAGATATATATATATATATTATAGAGTTATTTATAATATATTATATATATATATATAATTATATATATAATATATATATACTATATTATATATATATATATTATAATATAATATATATAGATATATATATTATATTCTATTGTTATAAAAATTACCTCCGGTAATCCTTCAACTTAAGACGATAAGGTGAAGTCATTTTAAGAAGCGGCCAAAAAGCAACTTCCTGTTGCTTCAATCGGCGACTATTCAACGGCGTGCAAGCCGCTATCCATGTGTAGAGCGGATCAGCAGATCAAAACCATACAAGACGTTTAGCCATTTTTCTTTCACAGGGCTTCGGTCCATTACACAGGGAAGCGCCACCTTATTTATATATAAAATTAAAAGGCGATGAGTTCGATGTTTCATATGTTATAAAATACTGGCGGTGCCTGGTTTCGCGATCAACTGGCTTGAATGACCCTCGAGTTTCGCCTTTTTTCCTTTGACCTTGAATGACACACTGATGACCTTGTCGTGACCTTTAAAAATTTTCGGCATCAACAAATGACACCACAAAGTTTCATGTCCATAAACTGTTTACCCCATTTGACCTCCTTTGACCTTGAATGACCATACAAAGTCGAGGTTAATACGCGCCGTCAATACAAAGACGTCAAGGGGCGTCCACCCACCAAGTTTAGGAACGGCAACCCTCGGTCTCGACAAAATAGACGCGGTCAGACACACTGACTGACAGAACAAATACATTCCAACCCACAAATCAGAGTGTCTTAATTATCCTGAGCTCCCTGGTGTCCATAGACTATTTTGCAGGTGCACCTTCAAACTTCACTGTGAAATACACAAACTTCCAAAGGAATGTTTGAGCCAGGCCACTGCAGCACACATAGCCCTTTTTACTAAAAACACATGGTGACCTAGTTTGATTCTAATGCAAACAAACTTGCTCTTTGTCAGTACTTCTTGTTTGGATAGCCTTCTATACCTTTCGTGGATACTCTACAGGTTTTTTGGAGATTACCTGGCTGCGGGGCGCATATCCGACCTAACCAATGCGAACTTGATCTGGCGCGGCCCAGATACACCCACTCACCAAGTTCGTGACACCTACGACCCCCGGCCTCCGAGAAAATAGGCGGACAGACATACAGACCGACAGATAATACACGTGGCCTAGTATAATGTAGATGATAATTTAGATGCAAATGCTGTGATTTAAAATGGAATTTATAAGTTGAATACAAATCTTCATTGTTAAATCTAACAAAATGTCACGTGCAATACATGCACCTGGTTCAAATTTCAGATATTTCTGCAGGTGATTCTTTTGTATTCTCTGTATATTTGAGTCGTTCTAGAAGACAGGTCTGGCCAAGTTATTCTACTCCGTGCAAGCACTCTATTGAAATGTTCCTTCCTATAGTACGTTTTTCCATAACTGAAGTTAACGTTCTAGTCATGTGACTAAGCCGTTCCATTATAGTCCGGAGAGGAGTAGAGGAAGTGCGTTATCAATTTGAAAATCAATGAAGACACATAGGCCACCCAATAAAATATATTGATTTCTCACTAACATTATTTTTTCATGATTTTACCAAAATTGGCGAAATAACGTGAGTATAAAATACTCGCTCACCTAATCCTGGTCTTCTAGATCACTCTCATCAGAGTCCGACTCAGAATCCTCACACAACTTAGTTAAAAATATCTGGTGCACTTCAATATCACAAATCGTCATGTGAGTGCAACAAAGTCGTATTCTACATGTTCATGATTTTACAGGAGAAGGATTTTTGTGTTTCATTCTTTTGTGACTTTTCAAATGAAAATAATTCTTACACACGATAAAAATTTATTTTTTTAAATATCTTATATTTCACTTCCCACTTAAGTCGACTAATTAAGAAGTAATTGGCTAATTAAAATGGCGTAACTACACACATGATTTCCCGTGTCGTGCAACAAAGTCGTAGCTAACAGTTACGACTTTGTTGCACGACACGGGACATTCAATTTTGAGTGCAACAAAGTTGTATATACACCTAAATATGCTTATTTAGCTTAATAACTCTGCAATAAATTGAGACTGTCACCTGAAATGTATATCAAATTAAGCGTAATGATCTACTTTTTTATATTATATAAATAACTCAACTTCGCCAAAAATGTCAGTTACGACTTTGTTGCACTCAAATGACGAAATATTGTCATGAGTTTTTCTATGTATTGCGTTTTCCCAAATTCCCAGTCGTCAACCGAAATGATGTCAACTGCTTCATCCGTCAAGTTGAAGTTCTTATTGTTTCGTGCAACTTATCCCTTGATATTGGCCCATGTTAGTTCTTCAGGATTTAAGCCGCAGTAATTTGGCAGCTTGATAAATGCCAAGAAGACGGAATATATGACCGTCAATGAGGAAGATAATCATCAACCTATCTACACTACAGACGGTACCCAAGAGGTCAGGGCCTTCAAGTACCTGGGGTCCTATGCTGCCGACAGCAAGAAAAACTTCCTGTCACGCAAAGGACAAGCTTGGAATGCCTGCAATAAACTACCCAAATATGTCAATCTGGTATCTCCAATTCGAAGCTGATGTTCTTTAGAGCTTGTGTAGAGAGTATCCTGTTATATGGATCTGAGTCCTGGACCATGAAGAAAAAGCTACAGGATATACTGGATGGCACCTACACCAGGCTTCTTATGCGATTACAAAACATATCCTGGGGTGAGCACATGACCAAAGCACAGATATATGGAGATATATCCCTCCAATCTCATCTTCTGTTGTCCAGCGCCGAACACGATTTGCCGGTCACTGTCATTGTGGGAATGATCAAGTAGTCTCGGACATCACAAGTTGCCCATACAGGGGTCGTCGCCCCTTTAACTACATTGATGTGATTGCTCGATCCATCCAGCAGGATCCATCTGACATTCCCAACTTAATAACGGACAGGGACATTTGGCGCTACATGGTCAACAGCATCTCGGCTGCGGCCGCTAGATAGATGACGATTTGATCATTGCGAACCTGGCATCCGAGAAAAATGGTTCTTTGGACGAGTAGCAAATAAACACCAGATAATATAGAGGAGCTGGGACCCAGGACAAACATCATCGTTTACCCCTCACTACAGAAAAGGTTTGACACCTTTGGTAGTTAGTATGGACCCTCTACATCAATGCTTGGTAGGTAGTACTCTCAAATTGTGGTATCACTTTTTCAATAGGGGTCAATTTAAGTGTACACAGGGGTCAAATTTTTAAAATGCTGCAATCATGTTGAAATGTATACCATGCCGTCTAGTCAAAAATGTATAGTTTGTACCATCTATGACCATTGGTTTGGGAGTTATAGGGTAAAAATGGCTAAAGTGGTAAAAAGGTCAATTTCTATTTGTACAGGGGTCAAAATCAGAAGTTGCTCCAATTTTGGTAAATTGAAAGAAGTTGTTCATCTAGCTTAAGGTGTCAAAATAAGGAATAGTTTGTACCATCTGCAATGTATAGTTACCATGTTATGGGACAAAATAGGTCATAGGGCAAGTTGGACAACATAGTCCAATTGGTGTTGACCTTCTTTGACCCTTATCTCCGTAAGTAAACATTTAACATAATCAAAACTATACTTTTTAGGAGTCCTCTTACCTCAGGCAATAATTTGCAAGTATTAAAATATAATCAGAGTAACTTTTAATGTTGACCTCTGTACAAATTGAGATTGACCTTTTTTACCATATTTGTCATTTTTACCCTATAACTCCAAAACCAATGGTCGTAGGTGGTACAAACTATACATTTTTGGAATCTTTATGATTAGATAGGCAATATGGCATACATTTCAACAGGATTGGGGAATTTTAAAAATTTGACCCCTGTGTAAACTTAAATTGCCCCCTATTGAAAAAGTGATACCACAATTTGAGAGTACTACCTACCTAGCATTGATGTAGAGGGTCCATACTAACTACCAAATGTGTCAAACCTTTTCTGTAGTGGGAGGTAAACGAACTCCTTAAATAAGGCCCCTATGATATTCTGCTCCTCCTCTAATAGTACATCACTGCTTTATAAAATAACCCCTGCCTATCTCATATCACAGGTTCGGTTAGGGAAAACTTACTTTACCTTAGTATCCTTGATAGTTAAACTCTATTCAGCTATTCGTAGTATACTTGATCTTCCCAGCAGAATCTACTGAAGGCGAACCCGACCAATAAAACATCACCCAGGAAAAAGAACTTTTCAAAATGAAGTCTCAATGTTGAACAGCTTTGCAGAAAATGTTATAGGTTTGGAATTGTAGATCCACGTTTTGAAAACATCCTTATTTTTGATCGAATATTTGTGTGAGACACTGTATTCGTCATGTCATGATGTGACTTGTCACGATTCTATATATAAAATTAATTTATTGTTTGTTTTATATCAAATATCATGAGCCACATGTGACGGATCATATATATAGCCATTATTAAATGCTTTAACATAAATGTGTGCCAAGTATAAATAAAAATGTGTGCCAAAGAATGGTGAAGGAAATGACTAAAATAAAAACAAGAGTCACTTCAATAATGAAATACTAGATAGGGTACTGCTACTTCGTTAAGTGCACTGAGCGGGGTAGCATGGACTAGCAAATAATTGGACATGTCGTTATGAAATTCGGCTATGTTTTGATTTTTTTAATCGTGTCACTTCATTAAAAGTTTTGTGGATTCAATTCATTCTGAGAGATTATAAGCTTTAATATTAAGGTTGGTGTGTTTGTTAGTTTTATTTCTTCTTTGCCTGGGTTACTCTTCAGTGGATTTTATAAGATATCATGTTCTTCCATCATGTTCATGAGGCCCAGGGATCACATATAAAAATACATCAAAACACATCAAAATTGTAACAATATTAACCTATAATTAAATACAACAAACTAAAATAAGATTATACTGATATTGATAAATTAAGCATATGTAATAAAAAAAAAACAACCATATATTTAAATAACCAAATAGTCTATGAGCTAGTTTCTGTACGGGCCTTAAATTCGAGTGTGTTGCACCCACCTGGTGATTAATTTTCCAATATATCACCTTGAAGGGGGTGTTCCCCTGACTAGGATTAGGTATGTTTCCGAAAAAAGTTGCACATTAGCGCGTACTGCCTATTTCATAATGGCCGCCATTGTTTTATGAAAACTGCTATTGTATTTTCATTATAGATCATGTAGATAGGAACTTTATCCAGGACTAAACGAAATCAAGTTTTACCTTCCTGAAGATGGCTTAAGCATTTAAGCTTCCAAGATGGTCGCCGGAAGGAGGCATGTTTTGTTAAATGTACTAAAATTGCCAAATTGATGGAGTAAGAATGCGAGTAATATTTTGAGAGCACCAAAAAGAGAATTAATTACATTTGTAATTTTGCCGACATGATCTTAACTCATGATGGTGGCAGAAAAACACCCTGCACATCTTTTTCGACATAATAAGAATCATTAGGAAAAACTATTGAAAGCATTTTCCTGCAATTTTTTCTCGTACTTCTGCACAATTGCAGACCACTCAACACTAGTTGACGCTGGGAAGAAAGATGATCTCAGTAGTAGAAAAGGAGGAGGAGCCTGTGGTACAAGTCAGAAACAAAGATAGCACTTGATGTGCTTAAAAGACGGTTAGGTCACCATATTTAAATTTTCCTTCTACATGTAGACAAGCATATTTTATTATTTTTACTGGAAAACACCTATGACGTCACTAAGTATTCCTTAAAATTAATACAGTCCACACCCATTTATTATGACTCTATTGTATCAGGTTGATATAAGCTGTTGTCTTCCTATGAATTATTAAAGAGCCCGTTTAAACTACGCTATATGGCCCAAGTGGTAACCAGCTATAGTAAAGGCACTCTCTTGGACAAGTCAATACCCAACTTTAATATTTTTTACATCTTGAAAATTATTAAAAACGTAAAATATAAATTCCATAAATTCTTTTTGGAGCTCCCAAAGTATCACATAGGTTCTTATTTCAACAATTTGCCATTTTAAGTTCATTTAGCAAAATATGCCTCCTTGCCACTGGTGTACCCAGGGGGGGCTTTGGGGGCTAAAGCCCCCCTCAAAGTTCTCAAGAAAAAAGAGGAAGGAAGAAAGAGGAAGGGAGAAAGAAAAAAGAGGAAAAGAGAAGGAGAAAATAAGAAGAAAAAGAAGAGGAACATGGTACATTTATTTGATTTTTTTTATGCAAATGCGGATCAAAAAGTGTCGGAAGAAGTACGCAAGGAAAGGCGTTTTCAGGTCTTGAAAACCCTAAAACCTCAGGAGCTTTATGGCCACTGGACCCCACCCGTTAGTCGCTCCTCTCGCTACGCTCGCTTCGCTCTCATGGTTCGAACGTCTTTAGTCCAGCCCCCCTCAATAAAATTTCCTGGGCACGCCTATGCAGTTGCGGCGGCCATCTTGGACGCCTAGATGCTTAAACCACCTTCAGGATAAGTTAAAAACTTGATTTCGTGTGGTCATGGATAAATTTCATATCTGTAATGAATTATAATGGCGGTTTTACATAAAATAATGGCGGCCATTTTGAAATGTGCAGGACAAGCTAACGTACAACTTTTCGGGGCGGAAATATACCTAATGCTAGTCAGGGGATATCCCATTCAAGGTGATATATGGGAAAACTAATCACCAATTGGGTGTAATGAACGGAAAATCTGATGATGGCCGCTCATGGACTAAAATGAATATTTGGATCAAACTCTACAGTGTGTCAAAAAAACCTAACACTTGGTGCCAGCCGCCTTAAGTTTTGAACAAAAGCACACGATTACTTGTTCTTTCTTGTAACATAATATAGGACTGTAAGCTAATATCCCCGAAAAAAATTCATAGTGATAGAGTCAATACGTTTTTAAGATATGACCCCCAACAATCAAATACCCCGCAGGGCTCATTTTACAAAAATGAGGAGCCGGTAACTACAAGAGTGGCATTGAAGAACAGAATGGCAAATACAATTTCAATTGCAATCAATATTTAAGTGCCCAAATCCCTTTCAGAACAACTTTTACTGGATCAAACAACTGCATTTACATAATTATTATTTAACTGATAATGATAAAACCTTAATTTATTGGTGAAAAATACATTTCAAGACGATATAAGATAAACCTATGACTAAGTCATACAAATTCTACGTTGCATAAAGTGATAAATGCGTTGGGCTGCAACTTGCTTGTTATATTTTGAACTTAATGAAAGTAAAACATGTTTTTCAACACAAGACTCAATAACAATATCAGTATATTCATTCTGTCATTCAATTTGGGGTTAAGATAACTCGGTGTGCTGTCACAAAACGATGATGATTGATTTGCTCTAATTCAATGGTGTCTAATTTGGACAATACGAGGTGTTTGTTGATCATACAATCCATCTTATAAGTGTGTTAAATGCATGTTTAGCTGTTATTGTGAATGGTAACATTATGTAAATATTTGTTTCAGTAGTACTGAATCAGTACTGAATCAGTGCCTGTCATTTAAAAAAAGGAAAATGGTGGTTGAACTTAGAGATTCATGAGATTCACATTGGCCGTTCTGGATGTAAAAAGTACAGTGCCGTATTTGTAGTTACCAGCGCCTCAATTTGGCAAAATGGGTCCTGCAGGTTACTTGATTTCTGGGGTCATATCTTAAAACATCTTAAAACATATTGACTCTACCTTTACGAACTTTTCAGGGACTATTTTACCTCACAACAAAGAACAAGTAGTCAGGTGCTTTTGTTTAAAATTTATGGCGCCTGTCACCAAGTTCTGCATTTTGGGGGACACACTCTGCAATTGATGACTAATAAAGTAGGCACAATATTGGTACCCCAGTCAGTCCCTAGCTATGCAGAAATCGGTTCTCGGTGTTTGCAATTATGCATGACTGGTCAGTGGTGCTTCCAAGCATAACAGTATTTTGAATATTCATACATTTTGAACAACATTTTAAAAATCAAAATTACGAACAACTAGTTCCTTCTTAAACCCACAAATTCATCTTCAGGTTATTTGAACTTTTAATTACATTTAGATTATTTTGTTGTTAAATTTAACAGCCTACAGACCCTATTTCAGACGTTTTTAATAACACGTTTAACAACACGTTGTAAAATATTATCTTTAATTGTTTATAATATTTAACTCTGCCAAACCTTGCTTACCACACATTATATATTACTATGGACCGGTACATAAATAAGCACACCTTTCATCTTCAAAACAATTCATTAATTTTGCTGATATGTTTATTAAAACAAGGATGGGGTAGCAACTAGTCTCGTGAAAATTAAAATCGCATTGTAAGTTAACTAGGCTGTGCTTGTGTTACTGCTTTTCTATTGACTAACACAAGCAGGCCAGTGTGAACCAAGTCTAATCAAGCAGCAAGTCTTCACCTGTTTCAAACACTCGCGCAATTGTGTGCACTGACATCATCAACTGGTATCCCCCATTCACATCCGGGCCCCCCCCCCCCCCCCAAAAAAAAAAAAATTTTTTTTTCCGGGCAACGAAGAAGCGGACGTCGCAGCCAAAGCCGGACTACGAACCAGAACCTGACATAATCATACCACAAGTCGGTGCCAACCAAGAACACTTTCCAACCAACAGCACATCACAGATGGCAATATCACATTCAAATCAACCAGTCAAAATCAGTACTTTGGAGACTTTCCCTCATAAACACACTGGCAGAGCCACCAACCACTCAATAAATTAACCAAGACGTTGAGTAATTACCAAATTACTCAAATCACTATCAACGAATGAGATCAACGGCTAAAACTGCCAGACAAAATCATCGATCACTTATATACGTGCGCCTACTGCGATCAAGATATACAATGATGTCAACATGTTCACGATCTCACTGAATGCCCAAAACAAACACACTTCGCCAACAACTACTTCAACATCTAAACCAGAACAACGTGTAAGGCACAAACACCACCGCATCAACATCCTCAAACGCAACACTCCGCCAATACATGAACTCCACATTACAATATACAACCACAACACTAAATAACCAAATCAAGTGTAAACCAGTAACTTTTAAGTAGTCTTTTTTATAATCGCGAGGGTCAAACAATAGTTTGCAATGACCCGCTCATGGAGGAAACCATGAAACTGACTGTGTGCACTGACCGCAGGCGAATCCTATTGAACACTGTGCCAATGTATATGAAGAGACGTAGTTAATCGAAGAATTTTCGAATGTTTTATCGAGGTTGGGGTACCCATTTTGGATGTGAATGAATGGTTATGTACCCTAATCGTCTGGGACCCACGGCCTCAAAATTTGGAGGCACCTGGCTCGGAAAGATTACATTTTGGAGTTCAGATTCATTTAATACCATGTTTGTGATATATGAAAAGTGCTGTTGTAAAATCTGAATTTCTTGTCCAGTTGTATACTGGCCTGTTTTAGATCAAGTCAGTGGCAACCTGACTATTGTGTCAATTTTTATAAGGGTTGGGGTAACAATTTCAGGATTATTTGCTTATTTATCTTGTGAAAGGCGGACAAAGTGTTAATATAAGTTTGCTTAATATAACAGTACAACAATATTTTTATACCTAATTCCTAATATCGTACACAAACATGTTCGACATGTCACTTTCCTACCATCTGAAGGTGTTGATGATTTCTTTCTTGTATTAGTTTTATAGAATTCTATTGTTGAGTTAGGTCCCATGTTTATATATTTTAAAAAGGATCGGTCATTATTTACGGGGAGAATGGGGGATTTCAACTTGTTTTCGTCAAAAATTAGCCCCCCCCCTTCGCTTCCCGTTCAAAAATGTTGGCAATCCCCCTGATTTTATGAAATGTTCCATTAAAAAGTTCACGACCCTCCCTCCACTTGATTAAATGTTTATAAGACTTCATATTCGTACCTCGTGCTACAATTTTCTTTCGTATTCCCTAGCTCAAATCCTCCATTTCCCCCTGGCGTAAATAATACCCCCTCCTAACTAAAGTTCCCGCAGACTTGCTAGAGAGTCTGTGGCGTTTTCCAATTTAAAGGTGATGCATTGCGGGTTAACACATTTTTCGCATTTACAGAACACCCGGAAAATATTTGGCCGATTTAGGCTCACTATCTGTGCAGAAGGTTTCCTGTCTGTTGCACTATAGCAGTCAGAGGTTGGCGAGTAGTTCGCCCCCCCCCAAATAATTGGAAAAATTCCCCCCAAACTATTAAAAAACGAATGAACAAATCTGCACCCATTTTTTTTAAAATTTGCTCCCTAAAAAGTCAGCTCCAATCTGAAAAATCACCCTTAAAAATCTTGGCTACGATCCTGGTGATAGTTGCTTTAACCCATATTTACAATATTCCATCTGGTGGATTAGAAGTGCCCAACCTTCTGACCCTACTCCTCCAACCTGGACAATTCCTACCCAGCACTATGTAAACTCTTAATTAAGATAGCAAAGAAGCTCATCCCACGTGGCTGTCGTGGCAGTTATATCACTATCTGGGATGAGGAATGTGATTGCACTTTACCTGAATTCGTGAATTCTGACCCGGGGAAGAAGACATCTAAGGCTTCAGATCTGACAAACTGCTTGGATATGAACATTGTGAGCGCTGGGAGGAGACGGTACATGGGATTGACTCACTCATTCTCTCAGGAAGGCCTGGAACCATAAACCGCCTCCCGCCAGAGATTTTTCTAACCATCGAACATGTTCTGTTTTCTGCCAACTCAATTGCTGAGCAACTCCTCGCAAATGTCGTTTCAAGAACATTGAAAGGATCACACTCAGTCTGTTTGCAAAAAGAGATTACCAATCTTCGTCGAGCCCCTTGTCTGTGGACGGGTCCCTTTCAACACCTTCTCACTAGATTAGCTTAAACCTCTGCTATCAGCCACAAAGAGTGGAAAGCCCAGGGGCCTGATCATATAACCAACGAGTTCCTGAAGCACTGTGGCCCACCATGTCTTGAATGGCTCCAGGAGTTTCTACACATGCTGCCTTAACAACCATCCTTACGCACGATCTGGAGGAGGGCTACCGTCATCACACTCCCCAAACCACACAAGCCTGGGGGAAAGTAGCACCCCAGGTGGGCGGACGGTGGGGGGGGGGGGGACCGCCCATATCCTCCTGTGTGTTTCCTTCAAACTCCTTGATCCTAGCCCGGTTGGAGACAGTCGTCTAATCCCATCTGCCTGACAACAAGCAGGATTTCGCTTGGCCGAGCACTGTCCAACAGATTGTAAAACTCAACAAATGAATTGAGGAGAGCTTCCAAACCGCGTCGTAAGGCATGCAGCATCTTAGGTGGACCTTACTGCAGCATATATGACACCGTGTGGCACCAGGGCTTGCACTCAGCTTCGCATCACGACCATCCCGGATCGTCACATTTGTACAATTCATAAATTAATGTTACATGCTTTCCAACCGTAGCATGTTACTAAGACCAGTGATTGGCAGAGCATTTGTGACTGCGTCGTCTAAGGAACTGAGTACCCCACAGGATCAGTATTGGCTCCCATGCAGGATTACCTTGTATATCAGCGACTTACCTCAAACAACATCCTAGACTATTATGGCTACGCCGATGATCTAATTGCCCTTCGTCCCTTGGACCTAACTGGAACTGAAGTAAAGTACACTTACTGAAGATATGGCCATACTTTCAGCATACTCAATACCTGGAGACTCAAGCTGAGTGAAGTTAAGACCACTGCTTACTGCCTTTCATTTGAACACCAAGGGCTCATCGCCAGCTCAAATGAACCTCAATGGAGCGCCTCGCCATACAGTCCTACACCAACTTATCTGGAATTGAAGCTGAATCGGCAGCTTATTATCCGGCATCACTTGATTCAGTATGTACAAAGGGAGCTTCGAAAATAACCTCCTGTTCCACCTTGCTGGATCTTTCATGGGGTGCTAGTCCATCCACTTTACGGCACCACCGCCCTGGCTCTAGTCTATACATTGCTGCTGAATATGCCTCCCCAACATGGTGCAATAACTCTCATACAAAAAAGCTGTACACAGTTTCAACGCGAACATGAGAACCGTACTGGCGGCAGCCTACGTCCCACTCCGTCTGAGTTTCTACCAGTGCTTTCAGGCATGGCACCTACAATGCTTCGGAGAGAACATCAAATGGATCTGTTGGACAACAAGCACCCGGCTGAATAAGACTGTCAAAAAATTACACCAGCTCGGCAGACCAAGACTGGTTTCGTTGACCCTTTCTCCAGCTAGCTAACCATTCAACAGTCTCACAGGACATGAACACTACGTGGATGGATACCAAGACCAGACCAATTAACTCTCACACATTTGTCAGGATTCCCTCATGGTAGCGAACTTCCATAGCAAGGAATGGGGTCACCTTGAACAGGATTCGCACACGGATGTCGGTTCGTTTCAACAGCAATATGCACGGATGGGGCCATCTCCAGGCTGTCAATGTGGTTCTCCACATCACAGACTGACAGAATCTACATTCTCAATGAGTGCCCCTAGCTACCTTTTAGTCCACCGGTGGATACAGACCTCTCAACCCAACCAATCAACAGTGAGCTGTGCTACACCAAATCAACACCTTTAGTCTGCCTCAAGCAAGAAGAAGAATATAGGGGTCCATCACAGATCAAAACGTACTCAAAGTATCAATATAGCCTGGAGCCGTTTTGGAATTAGATGTAAGCTAGGAATTGATACATGTACTCCTACATGGGTAGATGATGGTCAGTGACTATATTGCTATTATAACAACCTCAGACCGAAGATCAAGAGAAAATGGGGATGTTTTAATATGTCACGGAAATTAGACAAAGAAAGCGATTCGATGGAAATGTTTAAATTGAAAATTTCTTTGATTTTCAGGACCACCTTCGTTTATCGCTGATAAACTATGAAGTATAAGTGGGGAATGATTGGGGCTTCAGTAGCAATAGAAAGGGAAACTCCTTCCCTCCTTAGTTAAAAGTTATAAAGGGTCCATAATGCCATGGGGCAGATTACGTACTCCACATTACTCTGTCTAAACTTTACCCGAAATGTCTAGCATAGATCTTCGTCTTATCCGTGTCCAAAACACTGGCTCATCAAATATGATCCAGCCAGAGATGGGTACAACGTTTGGTGCTTCACTGAATTCCGCATCTGTTTGTGCATTGTTGCTCAGCAATGGAGTGGGGACCACCAAGAGATGTTCATTGTTGTGGTTGCTGTCCTCAACCACAGGTCTGTCGTGATCTGCTTCCAGGTAGCCCCAACTTCTGCAAGGAATCCTTAGATCGGCCAATTCTGGTTCCAATCTGTTGAGGCATCAAAATTCAAGCCCATGAGAGTGGCACCAGGTGGAAGGGAAGATTGCTACCAGGTTCAATACCCATAGCTGTTACTTGGTTGTGGCAAGTCTTTCTTTCCACAAGGCGATACCCAAGGCAGCCTGTGATAAGCTGGCAGGGGGCATTTAACGCTGAATTAAGCTTCTTGGCATGTGTTTATCTTTCATACAGGGCAAGAATAATCGAGTAGCACAGGGCAAGTCAGTTCGATTGTTAGGTTGGTTTAAGAGCACCCATCTTGTGCAGGAGTTTGTTCAAGATGTTATTGCGTGAACATACTTTACTATCGTCTTCTCGATGTGGATCTTATGAGAGATGCGGGCAAGCGTAAATTCCTAAGTAGAAGGGGGTTATCACAGTGCTCCAGGGGTAGTTCCAGACCAGGTAACTTTAAGCTGGAGTTTGGCTCACGGTTGCGTAGATAATTGTAGATGGAAGGCACACACAGTGTCTCGAGGATTTGTCATAATTTCGCTATTTCGCGTATGTCTGCTATAGATTTCTTCTTGGGGTGGTGGGTTTGGGGCACAAATTCCTTGAACCGTAGTTAATTTTCTCCATACACCCATCCCCCTGCCACTACATCTCAAAATTATTACGAAAAACCATTGCAAGCTGAAGTAATCCGGTATAGACAAAACGTTTGTATCACACACATTTGTACAGCAAATATTGTTGATGACAACATATGAAAATCTTAACTTGCGTTATACATAAGAATTTAGGGATTCAATTTACACCCCCACCCACCGGTGTTACATGTAAAATGTTATTAAAACGTATATTTTCGGGACTCATACTATGGATAAGAAAAAAACACTTACAAGACACTTTTATTATTAATAGAGAACAATCCATTCACAGACGTAAAGGCAGATAAATCTCGAATAATTCAAAATTTTGGAATAAGCACCCTATTTTTGTAGAGATCATTTCGCTATTGATCCTAATTCTTCCGCCTAATGTTTTTTTTAAATTTTATTTTTGAATGTTTTTTTTCGCCAAGATACTCTTGTCATCATTATTCTTATATAGCAAACGTCTTAATCCCTTATGATATACATATAACTCCGCTTATCTGTTATAGGATACCCCTACCCCTAAATACCGTTTTCTTGGCTACTTTTATTTAGCCTTTTTATACGCTTCACCGTTATAAGCTGTTATCGCACCACCATACACCCGTGACAAGAAAATATAATTTTACACAGACATTTTGGGGTGTCCAAGATATGTACTAACTGTTATCTGAGCGTCAAAAGTGTAATCTTTTTGAGCCAGGTCCAACTTTTTCTAAGCGACTTTTTGATCAGTGGGTCCCAGCCTATAATGAAAGTAGCGCCAACAGAAAGCTTGCAGTTTGATGTTTCAAACATCAAGTTGCAAAATAATTCACAGGTAAGTAAAACAAACAGGGGGTAGATGGAAAGGGGGGGCCATGTTTGACTTCTTAAAAAGGGTTACATTTTAAAATTGCAATTTTTGGTCAGAATAAAATTATTCGAGATGTCATTTTTTCTGGAAATTATTTACGATGAGGTGTAGCTGATCATTCATAAATCAAATTAAATATTCAACCAATCATAATAATTACTGATAATTACTTCAAGTACCATGTTTTGAGTCTCGATCGTAAGTTGTTATCGGAATTGTAACAGATTGGACTAAACTATCGCAATGAACGGGATCATGAAAAAGGAATCGGGCGAATGACTTCATTATCGAGCGACCTAGCGACTGACTGACCATCGTTTAAAAGCTTTATATAGCTGTCTGTTATAGAAGGGATGTTAATGTGAAGCAAGTTTTGGTTTATTTTAACTGTAGAATGCACATTTCTAAAGCACACACAAACAAAGCAGCTTGGGTAGCCCCAAGTTAGTTAAAAGATGGTGACATATTACCAACATCACAACAGTGAAAGAGAATACACAAACAAACTAAAGATTTCCCTTACTACATCTAAATGATTTCGAAAACAATTATTTTTTATACAATATAAAATATGGAATAAATACTGATTATTTAAACATCTGCATTAAGAAAAATTAACAAAAATCTATAAATAGCGACTGTGGCCTAAGCTTAGAGAGCATTGTAAAAATATATAGTGTAATAAATATACAAAAAGTTTATTGACGAATGAGTTTATACAGATTGCAAACAGGAAAAATAGTTATATATGCGGGGATTATTTCGCGTGCAAAATTATCATTGATATTGGCCCATGTTAGTTCTTCAGGATTTAAGCCGCAGTAGTATGTTAGAGTAGTTTGGTAGTTGATAAGATGACGATTGTCTTGCCCAAACCTGGCATCCGACAAAAAATGGTTTTTTGGACGACAGCAAAAAACACTAGAGAATAGACATCACTGCTTATACAATCACCCCGCCCTGCCCATCTCACTCAGAAGTTCGGTTAAGGAAACACGTACGTCACCAGCTTTTACCTTAGTTATAGCATATCGTTAAACTCTATTAAGCTATTCAAGTTTACTTCGATTCCCCAGCCGAATCTACTGAATGGCGAACCCGCACCAAAACACATCACCCAGGAAAAAAAAAAAAATTCAAACTGGAGCCCCAGAAGGTTGACAGCTTGCGAGAAAATGTGTTGGTGGGAATGGACATCCACCGTTTGAAACAAATCACCTTATTTTGATCGAATATTGTGTGAGACATGATTCGTCATATCATGATGCGACTTGTCACGATCTATATATAAAATTATATTATTTGTTTTATGACGGTTTAAGTTGTTGTAAACAAAATATTTCATGAGAGCCATAATGTGGACGGATTGTCATTATATATACTCCCCGCCTACAAAAATCCGAACGATGTTGAAAATGGTCATCAATGTGCTCAAACTTTGCTTTCAAATAACGCGCCAAGGCCAGGGATTAAATCGACCTCAAAACTGTCCCATCACTGCTTCGTTATCAATGACAGTGGCGTAGCAGCGGGGGGCCAGTGGGGGCCAGCTGCCCCCCCCCCGTGGGGAGGGGAATTTCCCCCCCCCCCGAAAAAAAAAGCTGGCTACGCCACTGTCAATGAGTACTTGGATACAGGTCATAAGCAAACACATTACCCGAACAACGCTCCTGGCATTATTATTCTAATTCACCTACATACCTACATACCTTTTTAATCTGAGACCAAGTATATTGGTCTCGTTTTAATACAGTAAGTAATTTCCTATCGTTCGGATTTTTAGGCGGGGAGTTATATAGCAATTATTAAATGCTTAACATAAATGTGTGCACAGGAGAAATAAAAATGTTGCACAAAAGATGTGACGGAAATGGACTAAAATAAAAACAAAGAGTCACTTCAATAATTAAATACTGAATGATAGGTACTGCTACTTCGTAAAGTAGACATGAGGAGATTTCAAGAAAAAGAAGCGCCCCCAATTTTTTGCGAACTCGGGGTTTTGCAAATTTGGAATGCTTACCAATGTAATTAGATCACACCTGAAGTGAATTAGCCAATTACGCGTCTTTAGGTAATAATACTTTTCTGTCGTGCACGACAGAAATTCAAAGCACGGTGTTCTATGGGTATAATTACGATAGTCAGGCAGTTCAAAACAAGGTGTGCGTGTTTCTTTTGTACTTGTTGTCCAATAAACATTCGGAAACATTCTTGGTAGGGGTCTACATCGATGCCTGTGACAATTTGAGAGAATTGTATCCGAAAAAAATCTTCTCTGTCACTTTACGTGCACTGAGGCGGGGGTAGAATGGACTAGCAAATAATTGGACATGTCGTGTATAATTCGAATGTTTTGATTTTTGTTTATTCATGCCACGCTTAAAAGTTTTGCGGATTCAATCATTAGGAGAGGGATCATGTTATTAAGCTTAAGATTAAGGTTTGTTGTTTGTTTATTTCTTCTGTTTGCTGGTTCTTCAGTGGCTGTTTTATTAAGATATCCTCTGTTCTTTTATGAGACAGGGGTACAATAAAAATCCATCAAAAACATCAAAATTGTCATAATACAGTAACCGATTAATTAAATAAACAAACTAAAATAATATCTATACGATGAATACGATATAATGCAAATATTTAAAATTAGTTATTTTATCTCAAAACCAAACCAATATTTTAAATACCAAATGAATACTTAGATCAAACTCTACAATATGTCCGAAAAAAACGTAAGTCTGAGTGCCAGCCGCCATAAGTTTGAAATAAAGCACCCGATTACTTGTCTTTGTGTAATGTAAAAAGGATTTTTTGTGTTAGGGCTGTAGCCTAATATCCCAAAAAATCCTAGTGATAGAGTCACTTAGAAGTTTTAAGAATATGACGCCACAATCAAAATTAAACCGCAGGACCATTTTACAAAATATGACGATGGCCGGTAACAACAAGCGTGGCCACTGACGAACAGAATGGCCAAATACATATTGTGAGTGCAACAACATTTAATTGCCCAAATTCCTTTAAGAACAACTTCTACTGGATACAGTAGAAGTTGTTCTTAAAGGAATTTGGGCAATTACATGTTGATTGCAATCACAATTCTATTTTGATTATTTTAGTTAATTTTTTCAGTTAATTATTTCAGAGTAAACCAAATCAATTGATTATTTTTCAGTTAAAAATCAATAATGTAATGAAGTTGTTTGATCAAACAACTGTATTTTTACATAATATTATGTATTGATAATGATAAACCTTTGCTGGCGATAAATAATCTCCAGACATATCAGATAAAACTATGACTAAGTTTATAGACAAAATCTACGGTTGTATAAAGTGATAATGGCGTTTGGCTGCAACTTGCTTGTTACCTTTTAAAAGTAAAAAAACACATGTCTCAACACAAGACTCAATAAACACAATTATATCATACATTATTCTGTCATCAACATGGGGTGTTAAGATCCATTTTTGATAACGGTCATTATATTGGGCGGTTCAGAACGGCAAAAAGTACAGTGCCGTAATTTGTAGTTACTAGCCCTCAATTCGGTAAAATGAGAGCTGCGGGTTACTTGATTTCTGGGGTCGTATCTTAAAACATTATATTTGGCTCTAAAACTCCGGGGGCCAGTTGTATTCAACTGTGTATATGATGCGTGAACCATGGGCTCCCGAAAATCACCCTAACACGTAATTCGCTACTCAAAAACATACCCTAAACACATTTTATGTCGGTTTGCTAACATAAACAAGTCTTTTGTATTTTTTGCTACCTTTAATTGCGTGAACTACTTACTCTTCGTCTTCTCGATGTGGATCTTATGAGAGTGCGGTCCAAGGTAACTCCTAGATAGACGGGTTCTCACAGTGCTCCAGGGTTGTTCCAGACCAGTGTAAAACTTTTAAGAAGGCTTACTTTTTTTTGGCTTCACGGTTGCGTATGATCATTGTAGATGGAAGGCACCACCTGTGTCTTATATGGATTTGTCCCTATTTCGCTATTTCGCGTATGTTGCTATATCTTTCTTCGTGGGATGTTGGACTGGTGGGATGGCAAATTCCTTGAACCGTAGTTAATTTTCTCCATACCCCCTCCAGCTGCCACTACAACATCTCAAATTATTACGAACCATTGCAATCTGAAGTAATCGTTATGACCAAACGTTTGTATCACAACATTTTGTTACGGCCAAATATTGTTGAAACAATATGAAAATCTTAATTGCGTTATAATATCATTAGATTTTCCAATTACACCCTACATACAACATATTACAACACCCCCCCCCCCCCCCCGCCGTGTGTAACATTTAAAATAATACTATTAACACTTAGATTTTTGTGGACTATTACTTTATGAGTATAAATAAACAACACATTACACGACACTTTAATTATTACTAGAAAAATCCATTAACCAGACGTAAAGCAGATAAATCCTCGTAATTCAAAATTTTGTGAATAAGCACCCTATTTTGAGAAACATTTCTATATTTGTCTAATTTGTTCCGCTAATTTTTTTGTTTAATTTTATTGTTTGCAACTTTTTTTTTTTCGCCAAAATAGACTATTATCATCATTATTCTTATATAGCAAACGTCTTAATCCTATGATATACATATAACTCCGATTATCTGTTATATGATACCCCTACCCCTAATAACCAGTTTCTTTATCTACTTTTTCATTTAAGCCTTTTTTTATAATACTCCTTTCACGTTATAGCACCACCACATCACCGGACACGAAAAGATAATTTTACAACAGCACTTTGGGGTGTCCAAAGATATGTACTACTGTATCAGAGTCAAAATTCGTATATCTTTGAGCCAGGTCCAACCTTTTCTAAGCGACTTTTGACCAGTGGGTCCCATCCTAAATGAAAGTATCCCAACAGAAAGCTTGCAGTTTATGTTCAACATACAAGTTGCAAAATATTTCACGATGTAAGTAAAACAAACAGGGGGTAGATGGAAAGGGGGGCCCTGTTTTTTGACTTCCTTTAAAAAAGGGTACATTTAAAATTATCATTTTTTGGTTCAAGAATAAATATCGGATGCCTTGTTCTGGAAAATCGATGATGAGGTGTAGCTGATCACATTCCAAATCAATTAAAATAGTCAACCCCCAAATCATAATAATTACTTATAATTACTTCAATTACCATGTTTGAGTCTCGATCGTAAAGTTGTTCGGCCATGTAACAGATTGGACTAATCTCGCATTAACGTGAATCCATGAAAACAATCGGTCCGACTGACTTCATTATCGATCTCACCTAGCGATGATGACCACGTTTAATATCTTTGTCTTGTTAGAAGGGATGTTTAAGGCCAATTTTTTGATTTTAACTGTCGGCATGCCAACCATTTTCTAAGCCCCCATAACAAAACAGCGGGGGTACCCCAAGGTTTCTTTAAAAAGAGGTGACTATTACCCAACATCAAAACCAGTGAAATAGAATACTACACAACTTAAGATTTTACTTGACATCTACATGTATTTCAAACCAATTTTTTTTCTTTTGGTTGTTTTTTTGTCATTAACATGGACAAGGGTAGGAGTGTATTTACATGAAACTTTCAAAATTATAAAAAATTAACATTAACAAAAGCTATTACTACGACTGTGGCCTAAGCGTTAGAGAGATTGATAAAAATATATATTGTAATAAATTACAAAAAAATTATTGACGAATGAGTTTATTACAGATTGCAAAAGGGAAAAAATAGTTATTCGTGGGATATTTCGTGCCAACTTATGACCTTGTATTGGCCCCTGTTATTTCTTCAGGATTTACAAGAGCCGCGTATTTTGGGAGTTGATACGATGAAGGACGATTTGATCATGCAAACCTGGCATCCGACAAAAATGGTTCTTTGGACCGAAGCAAATAACAGCTAGAGATAATGAACATCACTGTTTATACAATCACACCCGCCCTGCCCATCTCACCTCAGAAGGTGCGGTTCAGAAAACGTTATTTACCAGCTTTACCCCGTAGTATCGCCTATCGTTTAACTCTTTCAGCCTATCGAGTGGACTTCGATCTTCCAGCAGAATCTACTGAAGGCGAACCCGACCAATCCACTCACCCACCCAGTAAAAAATCAAATTGGCCCCAGAGTTGAACGTCTTTGCAGAAAATGTTATAGGTTTGGGATGTAACATTACCACCGTTTTGAAACAAAACTCCTTATTTTTAGACATTTTGTGTTAGACCTGTATGCGTCATATCATTAAGTCGGACGTGTCGCGATTCTTATAGCTAAAATTAATATTATTTGTTTTATAATTGTTACGGTAAGTGTTGTACACAAATATCATAGAAGAGCCACATTGACGGAGTCAAATATACGCCCCGCTACAAAATCCGAACAGATGTTGAAGTATGGCGCATCAACAGACCTGCCTCAAACTGCTTTCAAAGAACCGCCACCATCTGATAAATCTCTCAAACTTCCACTCATGCTTCGTTATCAATGCAGAGGCGTAGCCAGAGGGGGCAGGAGGGCCAGCTCCCCCCCCCCCCGTGGGGAATCTTCCCCCCCCCCTAAAAAAGCTGGCTACGCACGGTCAATGCATTACGGATACAGTGTCATAATCAAACAAATACGCGAACAACGCTCCTTGCATTTATGATTATAATGACCTACAGAACTTTTTATACAGTAATTTATAATCGTCGGATTTTTTTAGGCGGGGAGTAGATATACCATTATGAAAGAACACTTAGCAGTGATTCTAAATCCCAGAAAATCGAAAAAATTCCAATATCAGAATTTTTGCAGTTGTAACAAGCCAGGTATCCTAACAACCCGGCAAATGATTAACGGTACGCAGACCAAACTACTAGGACAGCATCGGAATTTTAGTCATGATGGCCGTGCGCCACTTACTACAACCGTAAGTGACTGGGGAATCGTATCGTGGAACACTGCCGTTTTCTTCTGTCTGTCAATGTCTTCAGTTGGAAAAGTACTTCTGAGAATTCTACGACTTAGCCGTCACTTTTGATGCTTTTACCTGCAATTTCAAATATTTTTCAAAGCACGGATAGTTTCTTTAAATGCTGCTTTACCATTGGTGCCAAGTATAAATGACCATGGTGCCAAGAATGGTGACGCATGACTAAATAACACAAAGTTCACTTTCCAAATTACATACTAGATAGGGTACTGCACTTTCGTTAAGAGACATGAGGAGATATTCCAGAACGAAGCGCCCCCAATTTTTTTCGAACTCCCCGGGTTTTTGCACATTTGGAATGTTACGCTAAACCAATATAATTCGATCACAACCTGAAGTGACTAGCCGCATACGCCGTCTTTATAATCAACTTTCATGTCGGTGCACGACAGCATTCAACGCACGGTGTTCTATGGGGCCGATCACGATAGCAGGCAAAGTCAAAACAAGGTTGCGTTTTCTGTTGTTACTTGTTGTCCAATAAACCTTCGGACATTCCTTGTAAGTGGTCTAATCAATCTGACCTGTTCATTTTGAGAGAAATGCGACCTAAAAAATCTCCTCCTGTCACTTTAGAGTGTCACTGAGCGGGGGGACCTTGACTATGAGCAAATAATGACATGTCGTTACTAATTGACTGGTTTGTTTTTGTTTTATTCATGCACTTCCTTAAAATTTTTGCGATTCAAAATCATTCTGAGAGTTATCATGTTATACGCTGTCATATTCAATGTTTGTTTTGTTTGTTTTATTTCTTCTTTGCCTGGGTTACTCTTTCAGTGGATGTTGTAAAAATATCCTCTGTTGCTTTATGAGGCCCATGGGTTACTAAAAAATCCCTCAAAACACATCAAAATTGTAATAATAATAACCTAATATAAATATAACAAACTAAATAAGATTATACCCGCCAACTGAATACAGATAAACTTGATAAATTAAGACATATTAATCAAAACCAACATAATCTTTTAAAGGGGCTTGTTCTGATCACCGCCTCGTACCCCCCGCTTACCTAAAATATGTGGAGATTTTTATATCATCTGAACCGTTAGCTTCGGTAATCCACGTGGTGCCCAATCTTACGTCAAATTCGTCGCAATCTGTTAGAAATTAGAAAATTTGTAGTGTCGTCCGTAAACGGACAGAATTACAGCACAGTATCCTATGGACCTGGGAAACGGAGCAATTGCTCATAACACAAACCGCAAGATCGGTATCAGCGCAATTTTGGGAATAAGCTTTTCTCTCACGATATCCTGTGATCAATGAAATAAACAGAAGGTGCTTGAAATCACAAAAGGCAAACTGTAAATACCCAAATAATCTTAGATCAACTCTACATATGTCCGAAAAAAAACGTAGTCTCGTGCCAGCCGCCATAAGTTCTGAATAAACGCACAACGAGTACTTGTTCTTTGCTGTAATGTAAGATAGGCTGTTGCTAATATCCCAACAAAAATCATAGTATAAGGCACTTAGAAGTTGTTAAGATATACCGCCAACAATCACATACCCGCAAGGACCCAGTTACAATATGGACTAGGCGTAACAACCAGAGTGCACTGAAGAACCGAATGCAAATACAAGGTGATTGCAAGCAAATCATTTAAATGGCCCCAATTCCTTCAAACGACCTTCTATAATGGAGTCCAGGAGAAGTTGTTCTGAAAGGAATTTGGGCAATTTAAATTTGATTGCCAGCACAATCTATTTTGATTATTTTAGTTAATTTTTTTCAGTTAATTATAGTCAGAGTACCCAAGCGTTGATTATTTCATTTAAATAATAATCATGTAACTGAAGTTGTTTGATCAAACAACTGTATACATAATTTATATTAATTGATTTTAATGATAAAACCTTTGGCTGGAGTAATACAGCTCAGACGATATAAGATAAAACTATACTAAGTCAAGAACAACATCTACGTTTCAGAAATGATATCGTTGGGCTGCACGTGCTTGTTACTTTTAAAAGTAAAACACGTGTTCCTCAACACAAGCTCAATAACAATTATATCAGTACATTAATTCCTGTCATTCAACCTGGTTCAGATAACTCATTTATGAATAACTCATTTAAGTGGCGGTCAGAACGCAAAAAGTCCAGTGCCTTATTGTAGTTACTAGCGCCTGAAAAAAAGAAAAACCATTCCGGTAAAAATGAGATCTGCGGGTAACTTGATTTCTGGGGTCGTACCTTAAAAAGATATGACTCTACTTTACGAACCTTTCAGGGACATTAGAGCTAACAATAATATCTGCTCTAGCGTACCTTACGAACAAGAACCAAGGACCTGCTGCATAATACTGTCAAAGAATCACACCAGCTCGGCAGACAGAGACTGCGCTTTCGTTGACCCTTCTCCAGCTAGCTCCCCATTCAACATCTCACAGACATGGAACACTACGTGGCTGGATACCCCAAGACCAGACCAATTCACTCTCACACCTTTGTCAGGATTCCCTCCTGGTAGCAATCTTCCAAGCAAGGAATGGGTCACCTTGAACAGGATTCTCACAGGAGTCGGTCGTTTCAACAGCAATATGCACCGATGGGGCCATCTCCAGTCTGTCAATGTGGTTCTCCACATCACAGACTGCAGATCACATTCTCTATGAGTGCCCTAGCTACCTTTCGTCCACCGGTGGATATAGACCTCTCAAACCCCAACCAATCAACAGTGAGCTGGCTACACCAAATCAACACATTTAGCTGCTGCCTCAAACGCAAGAAGAAGAATATAGGGTGTCCATCCCAGATCAAACGTACACAAAGTATCAATATAGCCTGGAGCCGTTTTGGAATTAGATGTAAGCTAGGAATTTGATACATGTACTCATACATGGGTAATGATGTCAGTGACTATATTGCTATAGTAACAACCTCCAGACCGAAGCTCAAGAGAAAATGGGGATGTTTTAATATGTCACTGACATTAGAAAAGAACGCGTTGGAAATGTTTAAATTGAAATATTTCTTTGATTTTCAGGACACTACCTTCGATTATCGCTGATAAACTAATGAATTATAGTTGTTGAATGATGGGCTTTCACAAATTCGGTCGCATCTGTAAGAAATTAGAAAATTTGTATTTTCTGTCCGTAAACGGGCAGAAATTACAGCACAGTAGCCTATGGGACCGTGGGAAACGAGCAATTGCTCATAACACAAAACCGCAAGATCGGGATCAGCTCAAATTTTGGGAATAAGCTTTTCTCAAGCATATCCAGTGATCAATGAATAAAACAGAAGGTGCTGAAATCACAAAATGCACCTTTAAATACCCAAATGAATACTTAGATCAAACTCTACAATATGTCCGAAAAAAACGTAAGTCTTCGTGCCAGCCGCCATAAGTTCTGAATAAAAGCACACGATTACTTGTTCTTTGTTGTAATGTAAGATAGGGCTGTTAGCTAATATCCCCAAAAAAATCATAGTGATAGAGTCACTTAGAAGTTTTTAAGATATGACCGCCAACAATCAAATAACCCGCAGGACCCATTTTACAAATATGACGAGCCGGTAACAACAAGAGTGGCACTGAAGAACAGAATGGCAAATACAATTTTGATTGCAATCAACATTTAATTGCCCAAATTCCTTTCAGAACAACTTCTACTGGATCCAGTAGAAGTTGTTCTGAAAGGAATTTGGGCAATTAAATGTTGATTGCAATCACAATTCTATTTTGATTATTTTAGTTAATTTTTTCAGTTAATTATAGTCAGAGTACCCAAGCGTTGATTATTTCATTTAAATAATAATCATGTAAATGAAGTTGTTTGATCAAACAACTGTATTTACATAATTATTATTTAATTGATAATGATAAAACCTTTGCTGGCGATTAAAATCCATCTCCAGGACGAATAAGATAAAACTATGACTAAGTCAGAGACAAAATCTACGTTGCATAAAGTGATAAATGCGTTGGGCTGCAACTTGCTTGTTACATTTTAAAAGTAAAACACATGTTCTCAACACAAGACTCAATAACAATTATATCAGTACATTAATTCTGTCATTCAACATGGGTTAAGATAACTCATTTATGATAACTCATTTATATTGGCGGTTCAGAACGCAAAAAGTACAGTGCCGTATTTGTAGTTACTAGCGCCTCAATTCGGTAAAATGAGAGCTGCGGGTTACTTGATTTCTGGGGTCGTATCTTAAAACCTTATTGACTCTACCTTTACGAACCTTTCAGGGACATTAGCTAACAATAATATCTAGCTCTATCTTACCTTACAACAAAGAACAAGGAGCCAGGTGCTCTTGTTTAAAATTTATGGCGCCTGTCACCAAGTGTTGCAATTGATAATGATAAAGTAGGCATAATATAATTATGGTACCATGTTTTAAAGAGGGAACTATTACCCACAATCAAAACTTGTGAAATAGAATATTACAAACAACTTAACACTTAACTGCATAAGGGGTCTGCACTCCGTTAGTGCATGGGGCGGCTCATTTGGCCCATTCTAAAAATAGCTACTTTCTCAAAGGATTTTTTGGATGAAATTCACCACAGTGTTTAACGCTCTTCCAAACACAGAACATTTAAAAGTAAAAATATTTTTCTTTTTTTAATTTGGAATTATTAGGGGCGACATATTGATTTCAAAAACGCGTCAAAATGAACAAAAAAGACGCAAATTGTAGTTTCCGCATTTTCTGTTGTGTTGATTCACCTAGATTTGTGCTGATTGCTTTATTTGGTCAAACATGAGCTATATTAAGCCAAAATATAAACACTTCTGGTCATTTTGTATTTTACATAACAGGGATACTTCTTTTATAACGTGTAATTTACCATACGTTCTAGATAATTGTTATATGACGAATAAAGAATATCATCACCAGTGGCCTACCATACTTCCATAGAATTTTCTTACTATTTAATTACTTCAATTATGTCATAAGGTGCATGCATAATCAGTTACTCTATTATTTTTTTAAATTTTTGTCACGGGCACTTCTGTTAGTGCATAAGGAGGGGGGCCTCTAGGGACCCACGCGGATTTACGCGGAAACGACGCTATGGATTTGATTTTTTTTTTGCGTCAAGTCAAGCGCAACCAAAAGATAGACCAATACAAAAAAGATAAACCAATTATATTGCAGCGCTAAAATATGCGGGCCAAAAAACAGTTAAGTGTTAAGATTTACTACGTGTATTTCAAAACAATTACTAGTAGTTTTAAACAATATAACAAAATATGGACTAAAATACTGATTAAAACCTGACTGTGGCCTGAACAAGCTTAAGAGGGATTGCAAAAATCTAAAATGTAATTAAAGGTCCATGGCCCGATCTCTAATAGCCTCGTCCCCAGAAGCCCCAGATTTTACCGGAAGTGGTTAACATTTTGGTATCAGAAGAAAGCTGCTATTTTTCTCATTTACCCTGTGAAATCTTAGAGTCAAAGGATGTTTGAAAAAAAAAAAAAAAAAAAATTTTTTTTGCGTCAAGTCAAGCGCAACCAAAAGATAGACCAATACAAAAAAGATAAACCAATTATATTGCAGCGCTAAAATATGCGGGCCAAAAAACAGTTAAGTGTTAAGATTTACTACGTGTATTTCAAAACAATTACTAGTAGTTTTAAACAATATAACAAAATATGGACTAAAATACTGATTAAAACCTGACTGTGGCCTGAACAAGCTTAAGAGGGATTGCAAAAATCTAAAATGTAATTAATATACAAACAAGTTATTGACGAATTAATGAGTTTATTACATATTGCAAAAGGGAAAATAGTTTTATGCCGAGGATATTTCAGATTTGTTTAAAGACTATTCCAAGCTTGACCCCACCCGGCCCCACCCCACCCCACCCCGAACAGGAAAAAGAGTTCAGTTCTGTAGGTTTGTAATTTAGCTTGAGAGCTATTACATTGTATTGTAATATCACTTTGAGAGCTATACCCCTTGTATTGTAACTATGAGTGTTCTTAACCAGTGTAAATATTGAGTTTATTGCTCCAAGTGCAAATACAAGACCACCGCAGTCATAATTAAAAACTTTGGATTGAAAAAATCCGGAAAAAATAAATGGTTTTCCATACCTTTGAGGCACATTTCAAACGCAAATGTTTATGTGTGCGTGTGTGCGTGCGTGCGTGTGTGTGTGTGTGTGTGTGTGAGTGTGTGTGTGTGTGTGTGTGTGTTTCAACGATTTCTAGTGTGTGTGTGCGTGCGTGTTTTTCAACGATTTCTAGACCATTTCTCCTGCTGAATCTGAATCCGGTGGCTGCCAAACGAGAAACCGTGAGCATTTTCGAAGAAACGCAAATATTCAAAATGACCGCCAACACTGTTAAAAAATTTTCCGTAAATTTACGGAAATTTCTGGCAGCAATATTTCCAGACATTTTTAGGGTAAATTTACAGAAATTTCTGTCAATTAACGGAACTTTGACAGTAATTTTACAGAAATTTGTCTCATATTATGGAAAAAATGTGTATTTTAACAAAATTTTTCCGTAATTTAAAATTACGGAACCAAAAAAAAATATTGGTGCCAGAAATTTTTGAAATATTTCCGTAAATTAAATTTTTTTATGTTTTTGGTTTTTTTATTTTTATTGTTTTCTAAAACAGATTTTTACGGAAAATCTGTTTTCTTAATTTACGGAAATTTTTAACAGTGAATATACTAAAACCGCATCTCTTAATCACTCAAACATTTTAATTTTTGTGCCTGTACAGTCAAAACACCCACTGTGATCAATTAAAATAGGCCCATGTTTCAGTAACCACAAAATTAAGAAATGTAATATGGCCGTCAATACAATAAAGCATCTACTTTTTATCGCAGAATGGTAAATTGGTATATACATATGCGTTTGATTGAGACCATTATGAATGTCTTTCAATAATTCGATAATCAATCAAAACAAATAAACCCTTCAAGATTTCTCCAAAATGGCTATAATTCATTTGTACATCTAAGCAAGAGCTGTTATGTTTCTGTATCACTGTAACGCATTCTGAGCAGTTTTTAAACTGATATTTAAAAATATCATAAGATAACATGATTGATATCTGCAAGATGGCATTCTATATGTGCGTCCAGAATGGCTGCCAATGTCAATTTATGTCAATGTTATATTATCAAATGTCCTAAAAATGGATGCCTAATACCTACCATAAACAAAGAGATACATATCTCTATACTATAGGAATCGGACTTTTTTTAGCCATATTGGACTTTAAGAAGGAAATTAAAGTTAGCCGACGGCAAGGCAATGCTTTGGCAAAACAGTAGAGATGGCATACTGTTTGGTGCAGGAGATCATGAGTTTTGTCACAAGATATAGATTTATCACGAGTCAGAAAAGTATGATAATAGGAAGCTTCAATTTGAAGCATAATGAATTGAAATTGTATGCTTGCAATGAAGACACATTTCCGGTTTTGGTATGAGTCAAAGTCACATAATCCGCTAAATAATCAAACAAATGTGAAACACCTACCGTATAAATTTACGTGCTGTGAATTTTGGACAATTTTGGGTAAAAAAAAATATAGAATCACAGTGAAAATCGACTGCAAATGTTTCTTGGACCGCGTACTCATGAGCTCTCATGCACATAGGTTTCCATTTTTGTGGATTCATAGACGACTATCATGACTATGGTTGGCCAACTCCGACAGAACTTGGGTTCATCCCTTGGACTCGAAGTTAGCCAATCTACGTGGGTTATCTATCATTGCTACGTGTGTTGCGATTTATTCCGTAGAGTACATGCACGTGTGAGTTTAGTAGCTCGAATCTCAATGCTCATTGGTCAATTCGACCCCGCGTGTTCGACATACGTATTGGCGGTGCAAGCCAACGACAGACAACAAAGGACAAAAGCGTTATCGGTATTGTACATACATAAAACAGAAATTACAATCGTTAAGGTTTTCGTTTTCTTTGGCTTTTTTTTTGGGGGGGGAGTTATGTTTTATGTAAAACGCTTGCATATGAAAGTTTCATTTCAGTATCAACCAAGCTAAATGATTCTTTGCGTAAGGCCCTGAGATGTGTGGAGACAACTCGGGGGTCCAAAGCTTTTAGGTCATGAGCCCATAACCGAAACCCTGCACCCCGGGGATTTTTGGAGACCACTATTTTTCGAAACCTTATACATATAGCTATCAAAATCAGGTTGTCTGCAAAAATCCCCATCCTGGGTTAAAGAGTGAGGGCGCTTTTTTTCAAATGCGGCCAATATTCAACTTATCCCCCCTTTTGGCATATAGCTTTATTTTGATCCAAATTCATGCACTATGTAACTACTTAGTCGCACCAAACACACCGAGATCGTTGGACACCTTTTGGCATGCCTTAAAACCTGCCTCTAGATGGCGTCATATTTCAAAATGGCCACAAAACAATGAAACCACCGTGAGTATTTTCCACACTTAATCCTCTTTAAAGCAAATGCGGGTGTCCCCAATTACCTACTTTGTCATGGACCTGTGGATTCGTTTGAGGTAAACCTTTAAGTTACATGAGGAGATTTTTCTAGGATACGAATTTCTCTCAAATTTCACTGGATCGGTTTGTAGCCCACCTACCGAGAACGTTTGGAAGGTTTTATTGGCAACAGGTGCACAGAACACCGCAACACCTTGTTTTGAACTTGCCTGCCTATCATAATCGTTCCCCCTAGAAAACCATGCTTGACTTTCTGTCGTGGCAGACATAAATACTAAATCTCGTCTTATTACATAAAAACGGCGTACTCGGCTTATTCACTTCAGGTGTGATCATATCATTGGTACGCCTTCCAATCTGTAAAAAACCGGGGTTCGAGAAAAATTGGGGCGCTTCTTCCTGGAAATCTCCTCATGTCTCTTTAAAATGAAGTAGCTTTCAATGTATAATAATTAAGAAAAGGCCCCCTCCCCTTTAATGTAAAATTGGTCTATGACTTACTATATACTAGGCCACAACCACAGCCTCATTAACCCTTGTCTACGAAGGCCTTTTTTGTACATGGTTTACAAGGGGAATTTGTTATAAAGCACCCGATGCTTATGATGTTGATAGCAGTGGATAGCTAGGTCCTCCTCTTCCAATGATACCAAAATAATTACTAACATACCTAGTGATGGCGTCACAATGACGTCATGAAGTCCTCGAGTCGGCAAATTGGCATTTTCCACAGACTGGGCGAAAAATCCAATTTTGCACTAAAACGTAGAGTTTTTCAGCTCTAAATATTGGCGATTGTGCTAGTTTTACATACCTATAGTTTTAGAGCCCTCCATTGCAAATATTTTCAAATGCACCATAAAATATCCTTGTGTGGCAACCCCCCCCCCCCCCCCCCTTCGACTTTGACGCATACCCTAACCCCAGTGAAGGTTTTTTCGCTTACGGAAGGATAGAGAATGATACCACTAGAAGCTTTTTGCAAAAGTTTTTGGCATTTGCGGCCCGGAGCGAAGTTCACTGGGTGCCCCCCCCCCCCCCGTGGTAAATAAGGGTTAATCACTGATCACCTTGAATGCATAACAATGGTTTCTTGAGGGCAATCGTGGGGGTGTGAAGAAGATGTTGAAGGGAGAGAGTGAAAAGGGAAAATAATTGAGAAGGGAGAAAGGGAAGAGAGAAGGAATGTATTGTCTGAAGCTAGGGGTCTTGATGTGTTTTGACGGATGGTTAATAAAGTGAGCAACAGCTTCTTACTACGGCCTGCTTGCGATATCTTCCGGCAAGGAGTGTACGCTTAGCGACGCAACCAAACGCGTCCACTATAGTTGTTGTTTGTTAGAAATTACCTAACGTACTTCAAAAAAACACAGGTGCTTGGGTTGTGGTCCGATGTGGGCTCAGGGATGGAATGCCGGGGTAGCGTGCTCATGCCTCTCCAGGGGTCCGTTCCCGAGGATCAATCGTAAGTCTACGTGCTTACAATGTCATTCCTGAGTGAACCAATTTGTCCCAAGCACTGTGTAGCTGGTATGAATAGGTCTGTTATGTAGGACATACACATGGGTTATAGTATACACGTAAGGTTACGCACGAGTTTGGGAACGAGCCCCTGTTCGGCATCTGTGCCGGCGACCGGCATGAGAGTGCGGGAGCCTGTCGTTTTGTCTGGAAAGACAATCTTGGAATTGGCGCACAGGATGCAGATGTCAAAAGGAGACTCGAAGGGCCTTTAGATGGCCTCGCCCCTTATTGTGAGGAGAACCATCAGCGCGCAAGTCCATCCGGGGCACAGGTGTATGGCTTTCCGTCTGCGCGGCCGTGCCAGGCGTCACCTTTGAGTGACCTGGTCTGGAGCGCCCCTGAAGCACTGTGATAGTCATGTTTACTTTCTTATAAGACCCACATCGGAAGCAGTATTGTAGCTAGGGAGGGGCAAGGGGAGGGGGCACATGCCCCGGCCACCACCTCAGAGGGGCACTGAAATGTTTTGGAAAATTTAAAAAAATATCGTTTGCTGTGCTTTTTGTTGTTATTGTCACAGGCAGTAGAATTCGTCCGCTTCAATATGAGATATTACTGAAATCTCTCCTAAGAACGCCTCAAACCTGCTTTTAACTCAAGAGCTTCCAAAGTCCGAAAACCGGACCCCGCCAGGGGCAGTTAGATCTCGTAGAGCTAAGCTCTCTGGATGCACTGAATATGATAAAACCCAAGAGCTTCTGGGGGCTCCGCCCCTGGACCCCCGCAACGTTCAGCATAGTTCATCTGCTTCAAGATAAGGACATAACCCCTCTCCGAAAGCACTCGAACATGTTAAACTCAAGAGCTTCCGGGGGCTCTGCCCCTGAACCCCCACAAGGGGCTTTTCCCCATTACCCTGTATGCCCGCATGCCCTGAGATCGACGGCGCTTGCCCTGTGCTGCTCATGTGTGGAGTATGCTTGCCCTGCATGGGAGGGGTCAGCCCAGAAACTTGACCCGTCGTTGGATGCCTCCTGCCGGCTTGTCGCGGGGTGACTTCGGCCAGCTCCAGGCAAGTCCGGTCCTTTGAAATAGTCTCTAAGGAGTTTGGGGGAGTTGGCTTGCTGTCAACCAAGTGGCATCTATTGGTATTGAGCCTGGTGAGCGTCTTCAGCCTGGGGTTGGCTTCTCGTGGGCTGAGTGGCGGTGTCTCAGCTGATTGGGATCCAGAATCGGCCGATCAAAGGTTTCCTTGCAGAAGTGAGTCTACCTGGAAGCAGATCAGGACACTGGAGCATCTCTTGGTCTGCCCAATGTTGGTGCAACAATGCACAGACAAGGACATTGCAGAATTCAGTGAAGCAGCCAGACATTGTACCCACCTCTGGCTAGATCACATTTGAGAACCACTGTGTTTGGATACGATAAGAAGAATTTCCAATTTTAATAATCATCGGTATTGTACAATTGGCGATCTTTTAAGCAATACTGTTTCCTTGGTATCCGAGCTTAAATGCAGCTCCTTTGATTCAAAAATTGATCTGCTCTTTCCTCCTCTTCTTGAGTCATGTCTTAATTGTCTTCTTCTGTCAGATTATTCTTCCTCTACTATTATGTCAGACAACTCTTGTGGCATCAACTCTCCTGATGGCTATCTGTATCTAGTGCACCATCATTTAACTTCCAACCATGATCATCTGGTGGAGGAATTTCTGGCTCTGCCACATCTGCCTGGTATCAAATCAGGCTTGATAATTGGCTCTCTGGATGTGCATCCTCAACAAATCTCTCATACGAGTGCTCTGGCACATCAGGCGATCTTCCAAGGCTTAGGAAGGCATCGATATACTTGTCACGTTTTGACTTAACCCTCGTCTACCTGAGCCATTTTTGTAACAAACTCCCGACACTCCCGACACCCCCCCCCCCCCCCCGGGATTTTCGTTACTGAACATCCGATTCCGGTAAATTTGGTACCACAGGGTAGCTTAGAGTTTCTTCTTTCTATTGGTATCAAAAAAGTGCCAACATCTCCATTATGACGTCACTACGACGTCATATGTTGAGGAAAGTATGAAAATACATGTACTGATTATAGGGTGGAAAATTGATATTTCGCAATTTTAGCGACTCAAAAACATTATTATAGCACTAAAATGCTATCATTTTTATAAAACTAGTAATTTTCCATCAAGTAGAGCCAAAAACCGCATGAAAATCGGATATTCCTAACATTTTTAGCGAAAAATTGAATTTTCCCCTATGTGTGTCTATGGAAATTGGCAATTTTGCTAACCTGCGAACTTTATGACGTCATTGTGACGTAATGCTAGGCATGTTGGTACTTATTTGGTATCAATGGAAAGAGGAGGACTATAGCTATCCATTAATACCAAAATCAAGTGCCTGTGATGTTTCTGTGTTGTGCTAGGTATGTTGATACTTCTCTCCCGAAAGGGGGTGGTTGCATTTTGGCAGCCATTTTGAAAAGCGCCCTCACCGTTTAACCCAGGGTGGGGATTTTTGCAGACAACCTGAATTCAGTTGATTATGGTTATATAGCGTCACAAAAATGGTTCTCTCCAAAAATCACAGGTGGGGGGCAGGGGGGTCCATGGTAGCCCGTTTAGTCTTTCTTTGAGCAAAGTAAAAGTGTTCTTGTTTGAAAAGTCCAGTGGCGTACCGACCGGGGGCAGGGGGGGGGGGGAAGTTGACCCCTGTGGCTCGAAAAAGCGGGACGATAGGGACCAATATATGTATTTTTACCCCTCTTTTCCTGCGAATTTTTACCAATTTCAGCCTATATTTGGGAAAAATTAAAGTAAATCTTGCGATTTTCGCGCACAACTCGCGCATCAACCCACCGTGTCACCTCTAGTACTTTCCCGAAGGTATGGGCATTGAATGAGGGGCATGTGCAATGGATGGAAATTAAAATTCCACGCTAAATCTATTGGAACATGTAGTGCGCTCAAAGGTCAATAACATTCAACTCACCGGTTACATTGAATACCACTGAAGTAAATAGGATTAGTCAGAATGTTTTCATGTAGCTAAACCGCGCTTACGTTGACTTGAATGCCTCATTAACTTAGCATAAAATTGATTTTTCTCTCCTATCGGCCGTGTTTTTGAATATGTAAAAATTATGTTAATATGAAAGGCCAGATTATCTTAGTTCTTTCTTAGGTGAATCGGGCAATTTTTCTTTTTCTGCCTCCTCTCCCAACTTATCCACGCTGCCCAAACCTTTTCCTCCGGTGACACGATGGGTTGAATCTTCTAAAGACCCCAAAAAAAGTAACGCAGCATGTCTAAATACCCACATAGGTTACAAACCATTAGTCTTTGCACGAAAACATAAAATTATGTCAAAAGTTTGTTTTCTTCCGTAAATTTTGATACCTTCTTGTCCCATTGCGATCAATATTGCCAACACAGTGCCCATTATAAGAAAATCTCTTCCTTTTTAAAAGTTGCAATAAAAGGTACAGCCATATTGATTGCCATTCAGTGAAAGACCGCACTCTTCCGCATGAAGTGACACACACTTAATGCATGGTTGTGTATTGTAACCTTGTAATGTCTTCAGATGCAACTTGAAAACGTGACACATTTTCGTAAAATGTACATTGTGTTGGCGATATTGATCAGAATGGAGCAAGAAATGTTTCAAAATTTGCAGAAAAAACAGACTATTGATATCACTTTATGTTTTCGTGCATAGACCAATGGTTTGTAACTTATGGGGGTATTTAGACATGCTGCGTTACTTTTTTGTGGGTCTTTATAACTCCTCTGCGCTTCCGAGTGTATTTTATCAGCTATAGAGTCCCGCGGTATTTAAACCCGCATAAAGGACTTACTTGCAGAAATTTTCAGGTGAACCAGGTGCATGCATTGTGTTCTTCGCATGCTTGGATGATCTGGAGGGCAAACGGAATTCCATTTAAAATAATTCCGTGAAAGCAAAGAGGTTCTATATAGATAGAGAGGCAAAACGTTACGTCATCTTTAGAAATTCATCATCGTCTCGCATGTTTGCCGACCACAAACAACACAGAGGACCAACAATAGAAAGCAATGTCTGACTCCGCCTCTTCTTTTCCACATACTGTGGGTCGACGCTTTGGCCATATACACTAATCGGTAGTGATACAATTTGATGTGGTTAGAGGTGGCCAGGGTGTAATAATTAGTGGCCCCCATGGATCATTGTGCTGCTCAATACTCTTTTTTTTCTTGTCCATAAGCGCAATGCGCGCTTAGTTGGAAAAGATGTATTCATTGAGGCGTTTATGTTAAATCACTACGACTGAACGTTCATTTCATTCGTTGTTTGGTCATGGGTAGGACAAAATTTAACCACCCAAAGCACCCAACAACGGATATTTTGTGCCGGATTGTTTTGTATCGATTGCTCATTATGTGTGTATAATACAACACCCAAACTATAATTATTTTCCGTGCAAATTCAAATGTCCAGCGCCCAGCACGGACGAACTGTTTTTGAATGGGGCTCATTCACCTCATCATTCACCCCCTTTGGCGTGAAAGACCGAAGCAAAAAAACCGGCGGACATACTGGTGTCATACACAACACATATCAGTTCCAGAGACCACAGAATTTGTTCCCGGCAACTGTTGTTAAGGACAGACTCCTCATGCTGCGCAACTTTAATATTAACTCACAAAATGGCTATTGATTCTGCCCGAATAATTTCGTTAATTTTGGTCAATAGACGGCGCGGCTATGGTCCCCTCGAGTAAGATCCCCGTCTATAATCATTGATTTGACCCCCATCCCCCACCCGGCTCCATGGCCTTAGCCTTAGCCCATTTCCTTTTAACACGGTATATGAAAAAAAATGGGCCTACCCGGCGCCCAATGCACCCCCCCCCCCCCCACACCACACACCCACACTCGTGCAGATCTCAGGTCTCGGCGCGTGGGCCGAGCCCATGCAAAACCGTAAAATGACAATGTCTCACAGAACTCTATTTCGTACCTTCCATGTGTACGAATCACCTCCCGTTTACATGTCCAACAACACACACGAATTCTCCTCCCATAATAGAAATTGATTCGCGGGTAAATTGAAACATACAAAGAAATGTCGGTCATCGAACCAGTAACCTTGCATGAGTGTTAGGGTTAATAAGATTATTAACACTGTTATTCCAGTGTTTGTACGTAAACATTAACATAATGAATTGTGCTCTGGATAGTCATTGACATACTTCTGCTGGCTTTATTGTGGATTTGGGAAATCTTATCGTGTCCAAACACTGTGGTTCTCAAATATGATCCAGCCAGAGATGGGTACAACGTCTGACTGCTTTACTGAATTCCACAAGGTCCTTGTTTGTGCATTGTTGCTCCAGCAGTGGGCAGACCAAGAGACGTTCCATTGTCTGTGGTGCTGTTCCACAACCACAGGAAGTGTATTGATCTGCTTTCAGGTAGCCCCCACTTCTGCAAGAAACCTAAAGATCGGCCAATTCTGGTTCTCAATCTGTTGAGGCATCGCCATTCAGCCCAGTAATGAGGAGTCAGCTCCAGGTGGGAGATGCTCACCAGGTTCAATACCAATAGATGTTACTTGGTTGATGGCAAGTCTTTCTTTCCACAAGGCGCCTCTCTTAACCTCCTTAGAAACTGTTTCAAGAGGTTGAACTTTGCTTAAGAAACTCTCTCTGGCGGTTGACAGCAGGACTATCTGTGCAGAAATAGGGTGCTTCACATTAGACACTTGGCAGCTACGCTCTCGCATGCTCGCTACGCTACGACGGATGTCTGGTGGAGTAATTGCTGCTTGGATGTGTAAGTTTTCAGTTGGGGTTGGACGGAGGCATCCTGTGATAAGCCGGCAGGAGGCATTTAACGCTGAATCAAGCTTCTTGGCATGGGTTGATCTTTCCCATACAGGGCAAGCATACTCTGCACATGAGTAGCACAGGGAAAGTGCCGTCGATCTTAGGGTATGTAGGCGAGCACCCCATCTTGCGCCAGTGAGTTATGTTATTGCGTGAACATACTTTACTCTTCGTCTTCTCGATATGAGTCTTATAAGAGAGAGTGCGGTCCAAAGTAGCTCCTAGGTAGATAGGGTTATCAGTGCTCTGGGTTGTTCCAGACTAGGTTACTTGAGCTGGCGTTTGGCTTCACGGTTGCGTAGATGGAAAGCACACACCTGTGTCTTGGATGGATTTCCTCATAATAAGGAGTGAGCTCATCCAAAACTTTGGAGAACCTCAACAACTGTGAAGTCTGCAGCTTGTGCACTAATTCCAAGATCGTCTGCATAAATAAATCGACAGGTTCCTGCACTCCTAGGTTGGTCGTTGGTATAGATGCATCTGTTTTAACAGTCTCGTAGGCTGCTGATAGGTCGACGAACACAACTCCGGTTACCATACCCTTCTCGAAACCATCCTCAATGTGTTGAGTTAGGTTGAGTACTTGGCTTGTTGTTGATTTGCCTGGCCGGAAACCTGCTTGTTCTGGTATGAGGTGTTCGTCTATCACAGGTGTGATACAATTGAGCAGGTGACGTTCAAAGAGCTTGTAAGTATGGCTGAGGAGTGATATTGGTCTGTAGCTCTTGGGATTGGATGGATCTTCCCCAGGCTTTAGGAGTGCCATAACATGTGCTTCCTCCAGATCTTTGGGAACCTGTGGGAAATAAGCAGCAATTGTAGAGCTCAAGAAGCCATTCCTTTGCTACTGGGCCGAAATTTTTCAGCTGCTCAGTTGAGATGTCGTCAAGGCCTACTGCTTTTTCCTGGTTGAAGTTCGGCAATACCGGATTCCACTTCGTCCATGTTGAAGGGGCGAGCGAAACCAGGGTCGCCACTAACCCTCTTACGGTCTAGTTTGATCTTCTTGGGTTTCTTACTGCACTTGCCATTTAAAAGCAATTGGTGGGCAACTTGGTTGGGTGTGACATTTGGCTGATGTACTGATGTTACTTTTTGCATTTGAAAACCCTCCACGTTCAATGGCACTATAGTCAAGGCAGACCTTAGAAAAGGCCTGCGATGGGGTCTAGTCATGATATATGTATAATAAGAAATGATGTTATGGGAAAACCGTGTTAGGTGTTGTAGAGATTAGTTTCACTGGCTGGAAGTTACTAACAGGGGAGACCACAAGACGGTTCTCTACTTGTTGGAAATTAAACAGCCAGATTATGTTCATTGTGATTTTTTATTTTTGTATATATTGTGATATTTTTCAGTCAACCCAGTTGCACTCATGTCGCTCCACACTTCTGGATTTTCTTCACTGGTTACCAATCAATACATAAAAAGGATACATTTCAAAATTCTCAAGACTTAAAGCTGTGCATTTCAAATGCCCCGATGTGTCTTCATATTTTTAGCCACATACTCATAAGCCCATACACTTCGCTCAGATTCAGCAATCTCCTCCATATTCAGTGTTTAAAAAAGAAAGTTGGTGACCATGCCTTTCTATTGCTGGACCTCGCCTTTAATTTTGGAATGAGTCGCCTACCAACATCCGTGGTCTTTTCCCTTTTCTTTCTGTCAGCGCCTTGCTTACTTTGTAAAAGGTGCTCTATAAGTCTCATTATTATTATTGTTTATTTGTTTAATGAATTAAATTTAAATATTTAAATGTTTTACTGACATCACCCAAGGTCTCAGTACCTACGCATATGAAGACCTGAGCGCAAAAAGTACTTAACTCCACATTTGGCCAAATTGAGTTATCACTGGTTTTGAGTTCCTTAGGGGGTCATGAAATATAGTAATTATGTTTTTGTTTCAAAACGAAATGTTAAACACTTTTAGGGGGCAGGCTTTTTTGGCAATAATGCCAATTTGAGGTCAAAAAGTACTTAAGTCCACCCACAGCAACAGTGATATACATAGCAACGTACAACTCAACGGTGATAATCTAATGAGTTAAGGATGTCAAGATAAAAATACGGTGATTTTAAAAACAGTATAACAAATTTACTGTTTGTTGTTGTTGTTTTGGCCACTTTTAAGGAATCTTAGACAATCTTTACCGTTTTTATTAATAAACAGTGCATTACTCCATTTGAGCGCAAGAAGTACTCAAGTCCAAAAATCGATTTATTGAATTATCTCATAATCAATGAGATTCCCTTCCTTCCCTTGTTATAGTCACCCATGTAAAGAGGGTTAGAGATTGTTTAGCCCACTTTTCTAGGAATTTTAAGAAATATGCGATGTTTTTTAGCCATCAAAACTGTTTATTACTCAAATTTGAGCGCAAAAAGTACTTAAGTCCAAAATCGATATATTGATTTCTCTCGTAATCATATTGCCCGCAGCACAGTTTTTCTCCAAATATCATCCCAAGTTATGTTTCCTATAACCATGCTAAATTTAAATTGTTTATCTCTTTCCATTAAATCACTACAATATTTTAAAAGTTTTGAAGGACTACTCAAAACAATCAATATGGACGTTTAAGTACTTTCTTGCGCTCAGGTCTTCATATGTAGGTAAAAAGAGTTCCTTGATGATATCATTAATCCTAATCTCAATCAATTTATGGTGGTGGTGCGCCCGCAGGCGGAGTGCCCATCTCTCTGTCATTGGCGTTTGGGCCAGACTCCCTCATATAATGTTGCTGGGGGGGGGGGGGGGTCGCCACTCCTCCCCCACAGCGAGTCTGTTTTGCATTCCCAGCATGTGCCGGTACCCATTTATACTCCTGGGTGGAGAGAGGCAAGCGAGGTAAAAGTGGCCTTGCCCAGTGCACAACACATTAGCAACAGCGGGGCTCGAACCCACAAACTTATGCGGCGAGAGCTGATCCACTGCACCAATTTATGGTCGCCATTATGTTACCAAATATAGGGTAATAGTACTGAAGGGCATACAAACTATTTAAGTTTGTCATTGTTCATGTTTATGTAAATTATGCAAAGGAGCTTAAGGTCTCATATTCCCTATTTTTACCCTATGCCTAATTATGGGTGTGGTTCTGTAGGATATTGGTCCTGATAGCCAAAATGTTCTATAATTTTACTAAGTTACTTTTTCCATGCTAGGTTAGCTTTCCAGGTACACTCACATGCTGTACTTGTAAATACAGGTCAGGATGGACAAACCGAGCAGCCGAGGGTGGGGAGAGAGCTGAGACGAATATACCTAACAGGGATCGGAAGCATAGCTGTAGTCCATTGTTAACAGCTCGAGCGTATCGAACCATGTCTGTTTCGGCTTGCAATGCCTTGGCCGCGCGATGGCGCTGTGAGCACCTTAACTTTTCTATGAGTGAGGTATCCTGCAAATCAAGCAATTTTACCCAATTTTGTGGCTTCAGTTCATGACCTAACGTGAATATTATTATTCTTTGGAACGGCTCACATTAACACTTTATGCGTTTGGCCAGGTCATCAATAACTTCTTTTTCATAAGACATAAGTCCAAATTAAAATAAAATGTCCAATTAGATCCTATTCTGTTAAAAAATAACAGTTTGAGAAATAAACTGGTCCAAATTTGTTTCAATTTTTGTGATATTGAAAGAGAAAATACACGGTTTAGTTAACTCAGTATATTTTGAAGATATACAAGGATGTCATTAATACATTGAAATTTGAGCAAATTCTACCTATAGTCGACAAATGAGTGTACAAAATTGGGGTCATTTTAAGTTTTTCCATGGCTTATATGCAAAAGTCATTGAGTACTAAACTAAAAAAAAAAAAAAAAAAAATTTTACCCTATGCCTAATTATGGGTGTGGTTCTGTAGGATATTGGTCCTGATAGCCAAAATGTTCTATAATTTTACTAAGTTACTTTTTCCATGCTAGGTTAGCTTTCCAGGTACACTCACATGCTGTACTTGTAAATACAGGTCAGGATGGACAAACCGAGCAGCCGAGGGTGGGGAGAGAGCTGAGACGAATATACCTAACAGGGATCGGAAGCATAGCTGTAGTCCATTGTTAACAGCTCGAGCGTATCGAACCATGTCTGTTTCGGCTTGCAAGGTCATCAATAACTTCTTTTTCATAAGACATAAGTCCAAATTAAAATAAAATGTCCAATTAGATCCTATTCTGTTAAAAAATAACAGTTTGAGAAATAAACTGGTCCAAATTTGTTTCAATTTTTGTGATATTGAAAGAGAAAATACACGGTTTAGTTAACTCAGTATATTTTGAAGATATACAAGGATGTCATTAATACATTGAAATTTGAGCAAATTCTACCTATAGTCGACAAATGAGTGTACAAAATTGGGGTCATTTTAAGTTTTTCCATGGCTTATATGCAAAAGTCATTGAGTACTAAACTGTGTTCAAGGCGTTTTGACAAACAACACGCATGTGTGAGCATCAATGATTTAAAAAATAGCCCGCCAAACTCAAATCTTGGGGTTATACATTGAAATGTATTGAAAAACGATAAGGCTTCCCAATCAGTCGAGGGAATCATTGAATTAACATTACAATACCGTAACAGAGGCTGCACGCTGCAAACAATCCATTGATTACTTGCTTCGAATCTCTGTTGGGTATATTCATCTCAGGGAGAGCGAATTGAAAACAGGAAAAACTTACCAGCTCAGGTACCCCCTAAAAGGAATGTTCCACAGCATTATGAATTATATATAGACCGTATTCTATATGACGTCAGCCACCAGACATGTTGGTGGACAAGATGCATACATTCCAGGACTAGAATACATTAAGCTGTCAATCGATCCATGTTTAGCGATTGCACAGGGATCATTGACAGGTGAATGTATTGTAGTCCTGGAATGTGTCTATCTTGTCCACCAACATGGCTGCCTATTGAATACAGTCTATACAGAACAGCATATGAATTATATACACACACGATTCCAGAGGTAATTTCTTATAAAATTGTAAGTTTAATTATCAGATACAATCACTTGTGAATGTAAAATAATACAAATTTCAGTATGAAGCAACTCCACAATTCCGGTTCATTCTTCATGTAAGACATCATGGAATTAGCCTAGCATGAAATCTTCTATAAGAGGATCAAAGGATTACAAGAATTGTACCGCTTTATTCCGTAAAAGAGTCTTTAGTCTAACTCATGAATATCTTACACCAAAGACACACCACAATTCCTGAGCAAATGGACAGAGAAAACTTGCTAGAACTTTTTTTGGAAAAAATGTCTACTAAAGGTGCAATGAGAGATTTCACATAACAGGTGTCCCTAAAAAAATTTAACATTTCTGATTTCTGCAATATTGTAAAGCTTTCTATCAAAAATATCCCCATGCGAAATGATTAAGCTGAGAATAATTTCTTTGGTACAAAAATTGTGAAATTTTCTAATTTACTACAGGAGCAAATAGTAAATTCAGCCTATGTTTTATATTTAAATTATGCAAATGAAAATTGGCTTTTGTTTTCACTAAGGGATTTCTGTCGCTAGAGACAAGAAATCTATTGGGGTCTTATCTATATTTCAACAACTCACTGTATCTCCTTGTACAGGAGCGTACCGTTGTTGATTCGTTATCAACCTACAGTTGATATGCAAAATTAGCACGTCACGCACGGCGCAGTGTTCAAGGAAGTGCATTTAGCGTTACGCTTAAGTTGACGTGCTGTTCGCCACGTTTAGAATTCCAGTATCGGTTTGCTTAGATTTTGCCTAAAATATATTATGAGGAAAGATTTTGTCTTGAAAGGAAACATTTTAGTATAATAGTGAGGGGATAATTATGTTCCTCTATACACGATAGTAATACGTTTTCGTAAGAGTTTTGTTGTTGAAAGAGGTTCAAAAATGTTACAGGTGTTCATAATAAATCATCAACTCTGCATCCAATGCGTCCACATATTTTATCCCGCTTGGACGCATGGCTCTGCCATCTGATTGTTGATGAAAACCAATCTGTAACTGTTTGAATCCCTAAATAATAAATTAGTATATAAACACACAATTATGGATGTCCAAAAAAGTCTTGTTGCACCTTAAGTATAGCTTCATCAAAATGTGAAGAAGAATGTGGTTATTAGCAGAGTTTCCTCCCATGTTATCTATTTGTCCCAGACAGTAGAGTACCCGGAAATTTTTGAGACTAGAAACGTGAGGGGAGATTGCCAATTTGACGGTTCATGAAATTTTTCGCTTCACCTCACCACTACCACTCATTTTAAACATCAGAACAATCTGACCACCATTGACTATTTTGAATAGAAGTGATGGCATTTTGTTCTATCAATTAAGGGAAGGTGTTGTCAGCATTTTGCAGTCAAACTGTCCACTAAAAAGGAAAGGAACACATTTCTCAGACTGCATGTGCCACTTTATCGGCAATATTGTTATCATAATTCTAGTCTTGAAAATGGGGTTGACATATCACAATGTGCTTCAGGCCTCTTTGAATTGTGCAAAAGACAGTCAGAGCCGGGGGGGGGGGGTGTATGACTGCTCTGGCAAAGACCACATGAAAAATGCATTACTGCTGCAAATTTCTTTGTTCAAAAAAAATATCTTAGGTGATAGATTTGGCATTTAAATTTAAATTCCATGCCTGATCTGATTGCATGTACCAGAAACAATCAGTTTCACATGGGCAATCGGGAGGGGGGGGCATAGGGAACATGCGCACCCTGGAGGTTTTAAAAAACAAGTTAGCTGTAAGGCAAGGAAAAAAACAAGTTTTGTCTCAGAAGACCGCGCGCATATGTTTAAAATGGTTTTGACCCGCACAAAAATTTCAGAAAAAAAAATGAAAAATGCGGCGCAAAGCGACCCCGAGAAAAAATTGAAAAAAAGGGACAAAAATGCATTAAAAAAAAAGAAAAAAAACGCATTTCGCCATTGCATTTTCAAATTTCTTTGAGACAAAAACTTGTTTTTTTTTGCCTAAATGCTTCGGATTGACTAGAGAGTGACAAATAATGTTGAAATAGGTTTTGAAAAGCATGACTTGGCAGTTGGTTACCCACAAGGGCCTAAAGCCCGGATTTGGGCCGGATTGTTCCAGGACCGGGCATTCCAGGGTGTGAGATCGTGGTATTTCCCATGTTACAATTAATGGTTAATCCTCATCATGTAGCAGCAGTTACAAAACACTTTGTAAACGAGGACACCATGGGCGTATAACATCCCCACTCCAAGGAACGAGAGGAATATGTTCCCATTTGCCCAATTCCTAAATGATACATGGGGAAAGAGCGGAATTTCTGATTTTAATCAATAGATCTTATACAAATGAAATCGGAATGACTATCTGAATAAATTCCAGCAAGTCACCCCACCGAGATTTGAAAATAGGCCACTCTTTTTTCTTTGCTACCCCAAGGTAAGCATTCTCTAAACACCTCCATGCTCTCCAACAGACAAAAATTTCAAAAAAATGTTACCATAGAATTTACTTTTGCAGTATTGATGAAAGGATCTACATCGCATCTATGCTTCCAATCACTTGTAAATCGGGTCAAATCATACTTAGACAAGTAGATTTTCAAGATGGTCATGGATGCTAAAAAAGGAATAGCTAGCTGATCTCAGAAAACTGACATTTTGACCGGTTGGTTACATGGATTTTGCATGTGAAGTCAAAAGAATTTGTCAATTTTAGACAGACTCAAAAAATGTTCTTCTAAACTATTTGTCAGAAAAGCACACAGAAATAAAGTTTTGGTATGTTCAATAATAGCGAAGGAAAAAATAAGTGTTGAATGTGAAGTGCTAATACCGCAGAAAGAGTATTGTTGGATCAATTCAGTAAATAAAAATCCTTTCAACTTGTAAGACTTGCAAAAGGACATGTTAAACACCCCTGTTAATACTGTTGTAACAGGACCCAATACCAGTAATTTGTAGTTGATTGAAATATTTAGCAACTTGCAAAATGCTTGACCAAGCTTTTTTTTTTTCTTTTTTTTTGGAAAGCCACACTCCTCTTTTGACAATTTTGAGAAAAAAAAGATATGCCAATATTCCCAATCTCATTAGATGAAAGAGTGAACGCCTTGGTTTTCTTCCCCTTATAAGATTTGGTTATTCGTCCTCTTAGTCATGATTCCATCTTCTTAATGTGTTAATTTTCATTTCACACACGTTATTAGTCGTAAGGAAACAAGTACTTAAATATTACAGTTGCTTGTAACTTAATTGAAAAGGTATAGCAAAAATAAAATTTACATTCAATTACTCAACCAAAACCAAATAAAATCTCTCTTAAAGTTTTTGACACATTTGAGATTTGGTAGTGATGAATAACCTCCATCTCTCTCTGGCAATTAACATTAGCTGAGTATTCTCAAAGGGCAGTCCAACTTAGACTTGGGTTTAAACCAGGATTAGTCCTACTGAGTGGAAACTTTTTTCCTTTCAAAATACTCTTAAGGTTTGCCATAACTACAGGGATACAAGTGAACCATGCTAAAAATAGGGCTAAATAGGGCAAATAAAAACAAAGAATATGGGGATATAGGGATAAAACAAGAAAATATAGGGAAATATAGGAATTTGTACGCATTTTTACTTGAATAGGGCACCATTCCATTATATATCAGCAGCAATTTAATTCATAGAAAGAAGGTGCCAACATATGCTTACCTCTGGATGTATTTGACTATATTAGATGCTACTCCAATGTTGGGTAATTAATTAAATGAGTGGGGAAAGTGGAAAATGATTTCGACTGTGGACCCTAATCCCTGCCTGATTTAGAATCCAGGTTTCCTGAGAATGGGTGTAATATTTTAAGTATGACCTCTATAATGTCAATTCATCGGAAGTTTTGGACTTTTTGGACCTGGGACCAAAACCATAGGTAAAAGCGGGCACATTGCTGCTTTGTGGAAAAAAGTTGATAAGTTTCTAAATTTTTTTTTTTAATTTGAATTGAATTCAAATTTGGGATTATCATCTGGTAAACACTCACATACCTACACACTTCAGTGGAAAGTGTGCACATTACATGTACCTTCATGCTATCATCGGGCAAAACAAAATAGTGGTATTTAGAAGTGTAATAGCATCTGCTCTAACACTTTTAGTAACTGTTCAATTCAGTGATATGAATCCAGTGTACACAATTGTATCATTACCCAAAGTTGCATTGGAAAGTTTTTCTCAAAATGGGTCAAAGGTCACAAAAGGTCTTAAAGGTCTATTCTATATACATCCCAATCCTTAGCCAGTGGTTTTCTTTTGAGCAAATTGTGGGTGGACAATTATATTACCTATTGCTATTAGAAATTGCACTTGACAGATATTTTACAAATGGGGTCAAATCCAAATAGGGCTATTTAGCAGGTCCATCTGTGTACAACCCATATGAGGTTTGGATCGGGTGCTTTAAAATAAACGTTTGAGTCATAGACTTTATTGCATCAGAAGTGATATGTTATAGTTTTAACCAAATAAGGTCAAAAAAGATCCACTTAGGGGGTCTTTAGAGGATCAATCGTGTTACACCTGGTGAATCTTGAGCCATGATGATTCTTTTTACAAAGTTAATGGGTTACATGTGTAAGCAGGGAATGGTGAAACTTGTTGCAAAGCAGCCAAGGTTGGTATTTTTATATGCAATCAAGGGGATAGAGGGGAACATGATTCAATTTCATGGATGTGACCTTGACCTTTCTTTGACGCTACAGATATGAATAGCATACGAAATGTGTGTTTAGCTAATATGGTCTTCGGTGAAAAGAGTTGTCATTCTCCAAGAACCCTTCAAAACATGGGTTAAAAAGGCCAAGAATCCTCTGGGGCTGTGCCGACCCCTCCCCTAAAATTTCTAGGTAAAAAGAATATATGTAAGTGAAATCCTCAGAAAATGGGTATCTGAAAATGACCGTATAATGGCTATAGGGTTTCAAGTCTCAGGTGCACCACACTCAACCAAACCAAATCAGAGTAGCCAATTAGTAGTTTACCAATTCTGACGCTGCGTGTATGAATATTAAAGCCGAGAAGAGGTCCATGATTTGAAAAATGAAAAATTTCTGATATTTTCCAAACAAAAAGGTTTTATACCTCAAAATGTCATCAAAAATCCAGAAAAGTCCTAAAATTTATAAAGGGTTTGAGTGATGAATTGTTGACTCTGTACTTTATCAGCCCATGTAATTAAGAGTGGCAGATACGCCCATTTGTAGTGTCGTTTTAGAGCAGGCTTGTAAGCAAATTTTGGACTCTTGTGTGAAAGCAATAGTTTATCATTCTGTGAAACAACAGGTCAAATAATCAATCTTAACTTCTCTGGAGAAAAAAATATAGGAAATATAGGATTTGCGAAGTTTCTAGGGATTTATAGGGAGAGAGTCAAAAAATCTAGGAAATATAGGGAATTCTAGGGCCGCTTTAGCCCTGTGTAAATTAGTTGAGAAATTTCTCTGGAGGTGTGGGGAAGCGGAACGGCCCATCAAAAAAGGAAATTTTCTCACGTTATTTTAAACTTTTATATGTTGAAGGAAAAAAGGTCCACTCAGGCCAGGATACAGGGTGAGTCAAAAAGATTTAAACTCGTTTTGGTTTTTAAATTTTTCGACAGCAGTGAAACATCCTGAATATAAGGACTCTCAACTACAAACAAGCTTTCCCCTACTAGCGAAAATTTGAATTTTGAAACCTTCGTATTGAGAAGTTCTGCTATCTTCAAGAGAGGTACCCCATTTTTCAGCTCTGTCCACGGACTCACTGGAGCAGTATGGAATATGGCCAAGAAACTTTGAATGGAGTCTACACAAGTATATCATGACATCTTTTGTTGCTTTGATACTCTTGTGTAAAACTTCAAATATCAAGAATGTCAACTTCTTTTTATCTGATACAAAAAAAAACAAATTAGTGAATTTCCTGCCACACAAACTTGAAGCATTAATTCAAAATGAAATGTTCGTGAAATTGTTTCCAACGTATTTTTCGTGGAAACGGGAATGCAAATATGTATGAGGTACTCCTATGCAATACAACCGGTTTGACCACATTTTCAACGACGTCTTCGTAATCTGATGGGGGTGGGGGGGGGGGCTAACTTGGGGGATTGCTACTTGGGGAATTGAGTATTTGAACATAGCACCACATTCAATGTCATAGTATTTACCTGCATTTCAATCCTTTACTCTCCCTCCCTCTCTGGTTCGGTAATACTCTCTTTCCGCTGGCCTTTTCCCACTTTTCTGATTTTCCGGTGATAGCTTAAGCTTTTACTGTCAGACCAACGGGGGGAGGGGTGACAACGAGCCCCCTCCCCGGTTACGCTACTGTCATTGACTAATAATTGTTAAGAAATAGTATCAACAACGGTTGGTACGGGATTTGTGGTAGGTACTTTCGAAAAACAAAGGTTATTAAAGATTTAGGACCATAACGCCTGGCTTGCGGTGTGGACGGTGTAGAATTTGTACAACGTGGTCAATAGGGTTTTGGAGGTTTTCGTTTAATTTACCAATCTATTCCATAACGAAAGGTAACTTTTTTTTTTACCAACGGACAGTGGATATAATGAGCCTTTGTTTTCATGTATCAAAATCAATTTCTAAGCTTAAGTATTTAATATTTTTTTGAAATCAATGAAAGCTTTCTTGACTCACCTTATTACTAACCTTGGTTTAAACATGGTTAGGGGAGTTAGACTCCTTGAGAATACTAGCCATTCTGTTTATTTAGTGTATTAGCATTGTAATGTCCAGTTCCCCCAAGGCTACTTTTTGAATTGTCCAGATGTGGACATAAAATCAAATGTTCTAGTTTCACAATAAGTAGACTTTGTTTATTAGTTGAGTGTGGTAAGCAGTAGGCAAGGAGTACATGCACAAATCTCACTGTGTTGTAAAAAATTGAGGGCTCCCTCACCACCCAAAAGCTTGAAGGCCTTTTTAAGATCCATATAAACCAAGTGAGGATACGCAAACCCATCAGCTGTTGCTAAAATGCTATCATTCAGAAAGCTCCCAAATGTTGGGATATGTGGTCATTTTATAGATGAAACCTATCAAAGGTCTCCCCTAGGTTGGTTATGGCATTTTCATGACGATGGGTGGTTGCCACCCAACATAATTACACGATATTTTGTTACACTTTTTTGAATATTTTAATACATAGCACTTAAAACTGTTGTTTTTATATATTAAAAAAAAGGTTCACTCTCACTACATCTGTACCGGGAGCCTTTTAACTAGGTCAAGAGCGAGATGGCATATAGCAGTCAACACACAGCTGTTTGAATAACACGTCTCAGATTGATTCCAGAGATTAATTGATAGTACTATTTATTATCAAAGAAAAGACGAGCTAATAAGCTATCCATTGGTACTAACACCATATGTATCAGGAGCCGTAATAATTCCTGAAGCTTAGGAGGTGGTACCTTCCCCTGGGCAAGGGAATGTTTGGAAAAAACCGAGGGTTGCAAACAGAAGGACGTAACTCAAACTGAAAGGAAATGTTAAAGAATTTCTTAATTTCTGCTGTACGTAATACTGCTTTGAGAAAGGCGAGGTGTTACTATTTTACTAAGCAAATCTATTTCATTCTCAAAATTGAAACATCTCATTAAGCTCATTATATAGAGTACTGTAAGCAAACATTATATAAACAAAGACAATTTGATATGAAACAGCAGAAAAAGAATTAAAGAAATTCTTTAATATTTCTTTTCAGTTTGAGTTAGTCCTTCTGTTTGTCACCCCTCGAAAATTCTTGTATGACACAGGACTTAATGGGAGCTTACAAGCTCTATTAAGAAAAGCAGGCCATTTAAACTCATTGTACAAAAAGTATCAAAGAATGCACAGCCATGGACATATCCTCATTTAGGTATGTGTTCAGGGAGCAGCAGCAGCCTCATCAATAGCATATAAAAAAAACCAAAGGTACAAAAGAAATATTATTTTTTTTTTTTTTACCAGAAATTAATTGCTGAAGTACACTTTGGTCGGGGAAATACAATTGGATTTGGTACTATTCTACATGGGAAAAAAAGTATTCTCCTGAATTTGAAGAGGAAATTTAAAAAAAAACAAGAATAAAAAAAGGGTGCTTTATTTATACAATAATTTTAAAAAGTACAAAAGATCAAAAGGCGGGGAGGTTCTCAGTGAAAGGGTATGTAAATATGTGCCGCCGATTTGGGTCTCATTTTCACGCCTTACTATACAATGGGGTCATTCCCACCAGGCTACTATAAGATGGGTCACTTTTTTAGTCATGCTACTATATAAATGGGTCCATTTGTTATAATTTTGGTCGCAATTTACTAGAAAAGGGTGTCGATTTTTCTGATTTTTGGTAAAACCACAATAAGAGAATGCCAATTTTGCTGATTTTCGGAAAAGTACTATTGCAAAATGGGCCGATTTTGCTTAAAATTACTATGAAAATGTGTGTGGAAATTTCAAAGCCAAAACTAAAAAGGGATCGAAATTTGGAACAAACTATAAAGGTCAGTGATTTGCAATATTAGAAAATTTGATTTTTTACACACAAAATGCCTCGGCAATGAAAAAATTTAACTGTATTTAAATATAGTTATTCCAAATATCATTTTGATTCATAAATCTAATAATCACAGGAGTAATAGTTAAGATAGGGGCTTGTTACTGTTTGACTGCCATTGTGCACTTTGAGGATTTCTGGGATATTTTTTTTGAAAATGCATTTTGCACTTTGGTTTTGGACTATACTTCTAGAAACAAAAATATTGACCCAAGTTTCCACTACTTACGTTCAATGCAAGTCCTTGGAGCCTTCACCTACATCATACAAGGACACGCATTTGAGTCAAAATCGCTCGTAATTGGTTCCCGACTTCATTCTAGTAAGATAAAAAATGAAGTAAAAAGTTTTAACACAGGTATATTAGCCTACACTATATGGCCATTTAGATGGTTAAGAGTGGTGTGTATGAAGATTACTGGTAGTAGTGTATTTTGAAAATATTAGTGAATTAGAATGTGCTATACTCATCAAAATCGGCCGGGGATGTAGGGCAAGTATAGACCTGATCCATTATTGTACCAAGAAACGCCATTAGAGTTCGTTATGAGGGGGGTATCATCCCGGAACCTAAGCTGTTGGACTAGTGAGTACATGTCGCAATTTGTCAAGCGTAACTATTCTAAACTATCCATCCAGGACCACACAGACATGCCCATTCATGACTGCAAACTCAATCCATTCACGTCCAAAACCTGGGCCAGCATTTCATCCTGTGATAAGACATGCATAACTTATGGACATCCCATTCAGGCCACAAAGACAAAAGAAAGAAAGGAGCAAAACACACCTTAAACGATTCAAGCTGCACATGAAGAAGAGTCATGTATTGAGATTGTGATAAATGCCTCACTATTGTAAAGGCTTGACTTGGAGATTCAAAACAAACAAAACTTTTGTGGTTATGATAGCAAAAAACCATGAAAAATTGAGGGGCCTCCTTGGAAAATCATTGAGTCAGCCTTTAACCACCGTCATATTGGTGGGGATATTAAAGACTGTCAGTGATTTTCCCAAAGAGAAAAATATTTGAAATTTGCAGAGAGCTTAAAAGTGAATAAATCTAATCTGTAAAAGTCTTGTAAGTTATTTTTTGTGACTGAAAATTAGAAAATGGCAGTTTGAAGATATGGATCTATTCAATTATGTGACGTGTTGCAAGTAAGTGTCCATACGGACAGCAAGGAATAAAATATCCGATTTTGTCCTTATTAGGTTGTTTTCAGTCTTATCACTTGCAGGGTGTGTTAGGATACCTATTAGAGGCATACAAAAATCTGATTTTTTCATCATTTTCTCAATTTTAGCATTAGAAAATCACTGAAAGTGCCTTTAAATACAGCTGTAAACCTCACTGGAAATGTTAGTCTTTGTCAAAGACGCCTCAACCAGTATCGCCGGACGCGCGTGTCGAAGGCGAAGCCTTCGGCCGAGCGGAGCGAGGCGTCTTTGCGCAAATAGGGATAGTTCTGTGCAAGCATAATGCATGTCAATCAAAGTATTATGCGGTCATCATAATGGGCGATTGTACCTACTAACTGTTGCTTGTGCCAGATTATCTTTCAAATGAACCTTTATTAAAACCACACAGCAAATACCCGACAGTAACACAAAAGAATACCACCGCCAGACGGTAGTATCACGTTTGTTTTAACCGCAACGTAAAACACAACATAAATGCGGAAAGACTATGCGCAAGAGGACTACGCCATGCGATGCGCGCTATACCACATCGTGTACATGGACTGTACGAAATTAAAAAAATAAAGCGCCCACGCTTTGATGGAAAGCCTATGAAATGTGGGCCATGCAGGCCCACAATGAAAAGCTGTCTTTTACATGAATTGATTTCAATTGTACATTCAAATTTCATACTTACATAACATAACTAGACAGCTTTACTCCATTTTTTTGGGCGAAATCTTTCTAGAAGGCCTCATTTAAACAACTGAAAGATTAAGTACTTAAAAACATTTAATTTTCAGGTGTAAAGAGAACTTTTGGTTGTTATCTAATTACAGAATCAAAATGTTAATTTGCCCTATCTGTAAGGAATAAAATTTACATATATACAAGGGTGACACATTAGGTGGATATTTATAGGCTTTTTACACAACAAAGGTGCTCTGAATCAGAGCATATTACAAAAATAAACTTGCCCGATATGGCGTCCAGCAGAAAAGAGTACGGTCTGGAGGTTCTTGCCTCTCTCCAAACGATACATTAGTAAGTGATCTAATCGATTTACACCAAGCAAGATTGTACCAGGGAGAACTGTAAAACGTGAGTGCAAGTTCTCAACAAATACAGCAATCTGGTCTGCGCAAAACGTGATAATTTAAATTACTCAAGAATATATTCCACTTACTTTTCTATCATTGTGTAATCTACTCACTCCGGTGACATGTACAAAATCCAAGATGACTGGTTTAAGGTGAAGGCATACCCATGACACCTGATAGAGTGACTCAACTATGTATTCACTTTTGGCTGGGACGCATGCTACGATCTACTTCAACTATCAGTACTGCATCTCTGTAACATCTGAAATGCATAAACAAGACATGCAACTTTGTAAGATTTCTTCCATGGCATCTAAAAATAGTGCTTCAAAATGCCTCAAATGCACACCTGTTATAAGAACAGCACATTTGAGGCAATTTACTCTCTGTTACATCAGGTTCACTTCAATGTGCCCAATACCAGCTACTGAGCTAGGTGTGTATAAAAAAATAACTTTATGCTTGTTAACATAGGCATTTGGGGTGCATCCTATAGCTCATTTTTATATAAATGTTTCATAACAAACCAAAATGACGCGGCCAAAATTGGTTTTTGGTGGAATTTTCTAAATGTGAAAAACATACCCCAATACAGTGTTTATAACCTTTGCAATTGGTGTTAAGTGAGCAGTGGGGAGCGTGCCCTAGCGGTTAGGGTGCACATTGGTGCCTCTGGCGCAAATTTACCTTCAAAATATTCCCGGGTCGCATCCCGGTGGGGTCGTGGCACTTGCGGGGATTTAAATACTGGTACTATAAAATTCTGGATTTTGATCTGGTATACCAGCTATTGATTAAATACATATACCGCTCCTCCTCTCATGGTTCACTTGGAATTGGGCAATGGACATGAAGCAATCCCGTCCTTCGAGGGGACGTTAAGCCGTCGTCCTGTGGACAAGGTCACAACTGTACATTACCTCGCATCAGTTTTGATAAGAGTATTGTGTAAACCCTGACTGTTCCCAATCCGCCCCACCATCAAATAGCGGGCCCTGTTAGAGTGTCCGTATCATGGATACACGCGGCCCGGATATGTCACCTAGCTGAACAAATCCTTACACACGCCACCACCAAGCCATTACCAATGACTTGTGGATATCGAGCAAACAAAAGTGAGCAGTGTTTACCCATAGGTATCTATGTAAAGCTATTTTTTTAAATAATCCTTTTTGCCCACAAATAAAACGTCACATAAAATTTGCACAGGATGTTTTGGAATAATCTAGGTCGGGCCACAAAACTCTGTCCTCTGATTATTATTATTCATGTGTTCTGTTTTTGGGTCACGTAAATGATACAAAACTGCTGTACTTGAGATAAGGATTTTACCCAGTCTACCAGCTGTTTGCAATAACTTGGCTCTGCAGGCTTACAGGAATTCTCTCCTATAAACAATACACATTTTATTCCAGTTATTATCTAATACATATGTATCTGAAAGATGTGGGTTTGTACAATTTCTAGGCATAATGGGGAGAACAATCTACTTTAGACAGCGTTCAGCGTTGGACTTACGTTTGGTGGACAGAATTGTGAAAACTTAAAGGGCAGAAGATCCTACTTAAAATAGAAATACCATTTACTAGGGTGAAATTTTTGTGTAGAAACTGATCTGAAATAAAAATGCACATTATTAACTTGAACATTTTTCCCATGCATGTACAGGCATATTTCTGCCCGAAGTCCTCAAAATTTAAGCAAAAAAATCGCCGCAAAAAAAAAGTGCTCCCAAAACTGGGACTCTCAGGGCTAAACCAATATAAACCTTTGCTCTAGAGTGAGAGGGTCTTGGGTGGCTATAGCAAGCAATTTATATTTTTTTAGCCCTGAGAGTCCCCCCCATTTGAAGGACTTATTTTTTTCTGGCGAGGCCTTTATCTTTTTTTCACGCCTCTCACGAAATGTTATGGGTATGGGTAACATATTACTACTTTTAATTTTTTTTTCAGAACTTCAACTTCAGCAAGTTTTATATCACTATTACTTATTGAAATACTGAACAAAAAGAACATAAGAAGCATCACCATAGCTCATACCATGAGGAGTTTTTATTGCTTTTTTCAATCACAAAATTGGGGCGAAAATTTTGCAATTTTTCCCAAATCAATTGTCACCACCCCCCGCCGACTTTCCTAACCCTGTTTTACCAACATACAGAAATAGATTGTCCCCATTTAATGATTTGAAATTACAAATGTAACAATCACTAATCACATTAATTTAGCATAAAGAATTAGTCACTACTAGGTAGATTTCATGTTACATACACTCACAGGAAATTAGCATGTCAAATTTTTGTCACCCCCTAAAATGGCCATTTTTGGTCTAACATTGGGGCCAAAAATTGACTTTCTCAAAATCATGAAAAATATGGGGTTTTACGTGCCAAATCTGAAAATATATTGACATTTTACCCCTATAAACATTTAATAATCACGATTTTGACTGTTTTTTTCAACCCCTAAATATTTTTTTTCAACGCCCGTGTCCGCTAAATGTAAATCAAAGCTTGAACGCTGTCTTTTAGTTTTTTCTATTTCAGTGAATGCAACTTTTAATCTTAATCCACATTTCACCTGACATTCAAGTTTTAGTAAATGACTGGGATTAGATGCATTTTAGCGAATTACGAAATCCTTCCTTGGCTTGATGTAATAGAATGGGAAGGTTATCTATATAGTTAGGCCTGAGATAATCTTGTTGCCCCTGAATCAGAGTCTTCACTACAGTCATTGTGTTGATAAAATGGAATGCATGCTTTTGTTTGAATGCATGGCCAGAACTGATCATTGGCACTTTGCAACACGGCGCGTATTTGTTCCAAGATTCGTAAGACTACCTTTGTAGGCTTGCTTCTGGCACACAGGTGTACTTTTAAAATAGCCAACAATCTTTATCAGACTGTAACTAATTGTGTATAAGCAACCATTATAAACACACCCCGGCGGATGGGGCACTCAACTGTTTTTTCAGGTAGGGATGTGCGGCGGCCCGATTTATGAACTTTGGGGGCTTGGAAACGGATTTTGTCTCCAAAAGTAGGGGCTTGGGAACTTAATTTTGAGAAATTTGCAGGCTTGTGAGCTGAATTTGGCTAAATATTTCCGCTTCTTAGGCCAAATTTTTCTGAAAAGGGGAAACCTTAGAACTGAATTATCTTCAACTGGGGTTTTGGGAACGGCTTGAGATACGCGAAAAGGGGTCTTAAAAAGGGGCCGCAACTACCCGTACCCCTCTTTCCAATGTAGTGCCCCCCCCTCCGGAAACACCCCAGAATCCTGATTAGTGACACCACCCTTTCTCCAGATACAGCCATTTCAACTCACAAGATCAAGTTGTTGATAAAAGTAGGTACTTTGAAGGACCCTACGCATGTCATTCTAATGCTGTGGAAGTGTAAACATCGTCTATTTTCCCAGGTGACTGCATGATTTGGCCATTGATTTGTACTCTATGATAAGAGTAATCAGAGTAGTGGAATAATACTCTGTATTTAGTCACCTGCCAGGGGACCTATCCCTGATGACCTCTGTCATATGCCTAGAGCAGTCACAGATCAACTCCCCTCAGAGTCCCTCCCACGGCGCCACACCAAAGTGAGGACTCTTCCTGTGAAATCATAGCAGCAACGATCAAGACAAGTTTATCGCCAATTAAAGGGATAGCAGCGATTTGCTAATCCGTTAAACATTGAAAAATCCTCAAAATTCTTTATTTTTCTATTTTCTCATGGCATGGATATGCGCACATAACCTGCAAGTAGTGGTGCTTGAAATCCGTTTGTATAAAGCAACAACAAGTACTTTCTTATATGATTTCTGTAATTTCCTCAACGTGCGTATCTAAAATCAGAGACTTGAGATTTAAAAAAATGCCTTTCCCTGTGAATATCACGGATTTCCAGCGTGATATTGTGCAGTATGATCAATACAGTTTGAACTCAAACACAACTATATTGATCTTTGTTTATTCTGTATGGTTGTAAACCACAAACAGCTGTTAGTGTAGATTTGAGGACGCGTCGCTTATGTATACTGCCGGGAGACGGTTATGGACAAATTTCTCAAATACTCCATTTTTTTCACTATTTGGTGGTTTTGGTTCATATTAAAGCCTTTCCACATTTTTCGCTTCTCTCGCATTCTCGCTGATAATCCCTTTAATTACCGAGATGCTAGCGTATAAAATGCACTTCTATCTAATATACACAATTAATTCCTTGCATAAAACCCGATTTCCTGCTGTTATTTTTGTTTAAAGATAGCCTGCCATTTGTTAAAAAACATGCCCTCAATATGTGTGTCTTGGGAAAAAAAACCACTTTAATTAGCAGAGCTGCATGTACAGGTAAAGTTGACTTTCAGAGCTTTGGTAATTTATGCATTGGTGACACTTAAAATGTGATGTTCACTTTGTTAAGACTTGCAATTTGTTTCAAGAATGAGTCATAAGTTTATTCAGCACCACAATCTTGTAAACTAATCTAAAAAATACACATATGCAAGAAGAACCACTGAAACTTTCAAAGTGGCTTTGGGACGACATGGCCCCCTTTTGATGCAAGTACGAAAAAGATACTACAAAAATATAATGACATATATGAATTACAACAAAAATGACCACTGGATATTCTTTGTGATGGGGACAAGGAGAATATGGAAAGACACAAATGATGGGAGCTGTGATTAAAAAAATGACAGACTGAAACAATACAGATAAATAGCATTTCTTGAAAATCAAGGGCCATCTGCCGTCGGTTGTAGTTTGTAGAAATGGGGGCCTAAGCATTTGAAAAAATGCCTCTAGCACAAAGAGGACCAGGAGAAGGATATGAACATGAGAGTAAGATAAGACAGAAAACAGGGTTGGGAAGATTGGATCGATGACATGTACAAGGTCCCTTCTCTGATAAAGTGTTCAAAAAGTCATTTTTAGTGTCGCTTACAATCATCCCAGTTTAAAGCTTGTTTTGGGGCTTAATGAATGAATAATTATTACTATAAATTATGAGATGTTTCAAAATAATCCGGACTCGAAGTGCGTACCGGAGGATATGAGAAAGTATTGAGAAAGTATTAAAGGCTGACTCGAGATTCGCAATATTATTTTTTTGTTGTAATAATGAAAAATAGTCAACTAGAACTAA